>CAUYUJ010016882.1:857381-879881 GCA_963575745.1 Prorocentrum cordatum
CAATCCCCTCTAGGGCCCCCGCTTCCTGAGGCATGCCTTTCTTGCGATTGCGCTGGACATTCAGACGCGACATAGCGAGGCCACCCCCGTCCTGCAGGCAAGTCCCTTCACTGTGCTGGGCGGCCTGCTTCCACGACTGCTGCATGACAGACTGGGCCAGGGCGCTACATATTTCTTCAGCGTCATCAGACAGGTCGGGGTTGAAACGCCACTCGCAACCGTCGGGGCCCTCCCGGACATCAGGTTCAACCCCGACCCATCCCAGGGACCGAAGGGTGAGCAGCATGGCCCCCATGGGCCCTGTCACTGCGCGCCATCGTGAACGGGGCTTTAAACGGGCGGTTTCAAACTTGGTGGCCGAACATCCCCGCCGAACCTGCTGCCTGAGGGAGGGGTTGTGGGTCCAGAAACGCAGCTTCTCTTTGGCCTGGCGCTTCGCGCACGCAGCCCACGGGCCCCCCTCCTCATACATCAGGAGCATGACCGTAGCCGTGCATCGGCCTGTCTTCCCGAAGCCAGCTAAGTCCGCAGCCAAAGCTGTCCGCTTTCGGAATCGTGTCGGGCGGGGCCAAACAGGGGGCGATCGTGGGGCAACTTAGCCCGCGCATAAGCATTAAATGGCAACGTGCTTTTCTTTCTACGCGCGCGCCCCAAACTGGCGAACAAACTGGCCCTGGTGGCCCGAATTTTGTCCAACCTACTCCGCTTCGAAGCCGTGTTCCTGGATCTACGTTGCCCCGTGGCGCTGTCGGTCCCCAGGCCCTTCCTCGCCTTCCCTTTATTTATGGTTATGTTGAGCTCTGCCAGGGACCTCTCGACCTCAAGGACGTCCTGGGGGTTCTGAGCCAGGATGGTGGACTTGCCGGGGATCTCGAGCCTCGCCTTGAGGCAACCTCCAACCAGAACGCTCGCTGTTCTCGGCACCGCTGCTCCTGCCGCGTCGTCGGGCCCCTCGACTCGCACCGTGATGTCATCTACGAACTGCCTCAATCTCGCTATCGGCACAGCAAGGTGCACTTCCTCTAGTACATGATAGAGTAGGGCTCGAGCTCCACGGTTGGCTTTGCCACAGCCAGGGGCACGCTCTCATCAGCCTTGACGAGTCGAGGGCACAGCTATGACATTATGCACATGTGCAACTCGACTGGGGGTACTCTACTTCTGATGCTCGTACAGCTAGGGTCCCCAAATCTACCAGATCGTGAAACTTCTCTGCGTCCTGGAAGAACGTAGCTTAGCTAGTTTTATCTAGATTGGCTCGGGTTTCGTCCAGGACCAGTGTGAGCAACGCTGACTGCAACGCCGAACTCTTTCTCACCGCAGCATCCCATAACCCCGCTTTTCGGTCACACCATTCCGTCAACCTGTTTTTCGTCATTTCCCCCGTGCTCGCATCGTCATCGACATCAGCAATATAGGCCGCTCTTCTCCCGCTCTCTGTTTTTCTCCTTTCGGAGGCAACGCATACCACATCTGCATCATCTGGTGCGGCCAGGTCGGCTGCCGCTCGCACATGTCAGTATGTGGAGGAAGGGCTCCTTGCACATCGGGCTGAGTGCACGGAGTTGGTCGGGCGCCCACTGGTCAGCGCCTAGCCCCGTGCCTGCCTGGAAGCTGCTCGACGCCATCGCCGAGCTCTCCATCGTGAGGCAAGGCCGCTCGACGAGGTCGTCCTTGGCCTTGGCTTTCAGGTCGCTCATGGCCTGTGGGAGCTCCGCCTTGGCGAACTCCCTGTGCGCTGTCCAACGTCGCTCCCATTGTCGCCGTCGAAGCTGGATGCCACGCTGCGGGTCCATCTCCCGCTTCGTCGTGTCGGGGTCCAGGCAGCCGTTGCTGGTGTCGACCTTTTATTCAGAGCTAAGGTACCGATGCGCTCCCTTCATCGAGTTGTCTGACGCCTTCCTGGCCCAAGACCAGACCTTGGCACGAGTGTCGCGCCGCGCCAGGGTGGCGTGGCGAGCGGCCCTCTGGTAGATCTCGGCAATGAGGTCGGCCTGCTTCGACACGTTGTCCGCTGCTCGCTGGTGTAATTGAGGGGCCCACCTGGCACAGTCCTCATCCCCGTCTCGTTGGCCTTCTGGTCACAGGTGGTGCCGGGCGCGAGGGGCTCATCTAGCACAGTCCTCGCCGTGGGGGGCCCACCTGGCACGAAACTCACATGTCTGCCGCGGCCTATCCTCTCGCCGCGCTGGGGAGACTGATTGGACCCACGCTGAGACTCGGCATGGGCTCCCTGCGTACCCTCGACAATGAGTTCGGCCTGCTCCGGCACCTCGTCCTGCTGCTCGCTGGACTTGCTGAGGGGCCCACCTAGCACAGCCCTCAACTCCGTCTCGTTGGCCTTCTGGTCGCAGGAGGTGGCGGACGCGAGGGGCTCATCTAGCACAGTCCTCGCCGTGCGGGGCCCACCTGGCACAAACCTCATATGTCCGCCGTGGCCCAACCCCTCGCCGCGCTGGGGAGACTGGTTGAGCCCCGCTAAAACTCAGAGTGGGCTCTCCGCGTATCCTCGACAGGCGCCCCAGGGCAGGCGGTGGCGTTAGCCCGCGGGGCAGGTCCGCCCCCCCGCGCAGCCGCGCCCAGACCACCCATCGGGCCCTGCTGCGGGTCCTGGCCAGGGGCCTGGGGATCATCCTGGGTGGCGTTCCGACGGGGGTCGTGGCGACTCGGCATGGCCATGGGCCTGGATCCGATGCTGGATCCCCTCCAGTGCGGTAGCTGATCCTGCACTGGGGCTGGCGCCGTCGACGATGTAGCTGGACTCGCCTCCTCCTCGAGCTGCTGTTGAAGAAGGTCTGGCTCGTCTGCTTCCGCATCCAGTTGTGCGAAAGGGTCGTCCTCTCCGTCCAGATTCGCGGGTCGCGCTGCTGATGCTGGCGCCTTTGTCTCGCCCTTCTCGGTCTTCTTGTTTACAGAGGTTCTTAGACGGCGTGGCTGCCGCTGGGCTTCGCAACGTAGGGCGCGGTTTGCCATCCAAGTAGTGCGATAAATCGAGCATCGCCCTGGCGTCCTCATGCTTTATTTGTGTCCGTGTCATTGCCCCCCCTGAGCCTGGCCCAGTAACGCAATGCGCTCGCTCAGAGATCTGATCACACCATCGACTGTCTTAATGTTGACGTCCTTCGCATGCCTGGCCTGGAGGATCGCCGGCTCTCGCATTCTGGCTGCCATCGCCTTCCACGCGTTGGCCCTCTCTCTCAACGCCGCGTCCAAGAATGGGTCGGTCTTCTCTTGACTGGTGACCTTCCGCATCGTGAACTTGGGGTTGCATCCCCTTCTCACGGTGCCCTTAGGCTTGGAGACCGTCATCGGGCGCAGCGGCTGTTCTGCCGCAACTGACCGCTCGCCAAAATGGTAGGCCAGTCTGCAAGCTCCTTCGGGGTCCAGTCTGTGCGCCCATGATTCAGCCACCTCATCAGCAGTTTCCTGAACTGGTCCCCCTCGAGTCTATGCCAACGCCTGGAGCCAGTGTTCATTACTGGCCGCATTGCTGCTTCATCGGGCAGGTGCTCTCCAGGAGGTGGGTCAACTCGTCGTGATGAAGGTCCCCTGGCGGTGCTGCGTCGGCGCCTTGCTCATCATTGTACTGCGTCGGTTTGAGATATCGCTCGCAATATCGCTGGGCTCGCTTGAGTGCTTTTTCTCGCTGGACCGTGTGGGTGGCGATCTCGATCTTCACTGGCTGGATGGGCATCTGCACTTTGACCGACGCTGGTCGGGAGCGCAGTCGCAGGTGAAGCCCCACATGCGGGCTCCATGGTACTCCCCCGCTGGTTTGAAATCTCCCACGAACGGTCGAAAGTCTTCCGAGGCGATACCGTAATCAATGAGCCTGCCCTTGCCCGTCGTGCAGGTGACGGTAAAATCGCTGGGAATCAGCAGCTCTCCTCGTAGGGCTTTCAACCACGGTGAGGTATGCATCTCCGTCGGTGTGTTATTCCAGTCGCCTAATGCAATCTATGGAACTCCCAAAGACTTCACCACGCGAGTCAACTGCACCATCTTGGATACATTGGCTGGATCATCCAGTCCCGCGCTGCAGCCCAGGTGCGCCGAGGCCAGCGCCAGCGTCGCCCCTTTCAGACGCCAGAGAGGATGATCGAGATGTCTCGCAATTCTCCGTGGAATGCGTATTGCCCCGTTCCGTCGGGCATATGTGCGGACGCGACGTGGCCTGCTCTGACAAGCCAGCGCGCCCCCCCGCGATTGCCAGACGTACTCCTCTTCGCCGGTGTAGCTGGCGTCCACGTGAACTGCCATTGCCACCCCTTGAATCGCAACTTCTTGGCCTCCGGATTGGCGGCCTTGGGTGGCAGGTGGTGCTCCGCCAGGTCAGTCATGTCAAAACTGCAGTGCTCCACGTCGCGTCGCCCCTTCTCCCCGCAATGCGTGACATTTGCGAACAATACGTCCACATGGCCACTCTTCATCCTTGTAGGTCTTGACTGCTTCTGCGACGAGTCGGCGCTGTTAGGAACATGTTGCGCTGCTGCTGGCGACGCCTTTGGCCCTGGCACGCAGCGCCCCCGTAGCGAGATGTACTGGCCCACCTCGGCCGCATTGGTGAAGTCCACCGGCACTGGGTCGGTGGTCTCCTGCGCCTGGTCCTTGGCTGTGTCAGCTGCCTGAGCCTGACCACCTTGCCCTCGCCGGCGCTTGATATATTGGTGTACCGAGCGCAATCGTTCAGCTGCCTCTCGCGCCGCCTTGCCCGCGTCTGTGGCTGACTTGAGCGCGGTGCGCGCCTTCTGATGAGCTGTCGATGCTTCTTCATACTGGTTGCGTGTGGTCTCGTCGAGGGATGTCAACTCATCTGTCCCCCACTGTGAGAACTCTTCGTCGTCTGCTTGCTGTGCCTGCTGCGCCTGCCGAGCTTCCGAATGGGGTCCTGCCGCCTGCGTCTTGCCAACGAGCCCGTCGATCTCGGCCTGCGTCGCCAAGCACTCATCGATGTTGGTCCTGAGCTTGGTCTGGAGGTCCTTCTGCGTCTGCGCAGTCCGGATGAGTTGATTCTTGATTCGCCCCTGCTGGGCCTGCAGCTGACGCAGCTGCTGGGCCTTCTGAGCCAAGCGCTCCTCAGGCGTGGCCTCGGGCGGCGGCTTCCACTCAGTCGCCAGGGACGGGCAGACAGCCAATAGCTTGTCCTGGGTCTCCTGGTCGCCGTCTGACTTGGCCTTGCTGAACTTGGGCAACAAAACCTCCATGATCGGGCCTCGGGTCGATCCGCTTCCTTTCAGGCAGGAGCGTAAGGGCAAGCTGCCGCCCTCCTCCTTCCCCAAATCGAAGGCGACGAACGCACGGGCAGGATCTTTCCACAGACGCCCGCACTCTCGGCAACCCTCCCACCCCGTCTTGCCTGTTTTGTGCACAAAGACCGCAAAAACGAGGGCAATGAGGGTACACCAGATCTTCGTTCTTCCGACCACGGCTGGCCGACCTCGGGCGATCATGTTTGCCCCCTTTGGCCATTCGAGGCCTCACGCGCAACTTTCGCCGCCCCTGCTGGGCGCCCCATCAAGCCGCGGGTGTGCCTGGCCGCCCCGCGCGGGCGGGACACCGACACACGGTGCGCGTGCGCGTGTGCGGGTCGGGGCCTCCCCCCAAGAAGGCCTGACCCACAATGGCTTGAGAGGAGGAGGAGGAGGAGGAGGAGGAGGAGGAGGACCAGAGTGAACTGAAGATTAGTAGTTCTGCAAGGAGCATCCCCTCCCGTCCCATGTTCCCTCCTCATAAATACTTATACGTGAACCCTGGCAGAACTTGGGTAGCCCTTTGCGTGCGCGCGATCGTTTGTTGAATGAGACCCCTGGCTGTCGCCGATCAGCCAGGGAGCTACGGCGCGGCCCGGGGGATGGAGGAGGAGGAGGAGGAGGAGGAGGAGGAGGAGGAGGAGGAGGAGGCGAGGAGGCGAGGAGGAGGCGAGGAGGGGCCAGGAGGCGGGCGCGATGGAGCAGCACCAGCAGGGGGACGTCGCGGAGGGGCCCCGAGCGAAACGAGGAACCCGGCGGCGAGCTCCTGACGCGCCGTCGCACCAGCTGCAGCGCCTGCTGCTTCTCGCCCTCGGCCGAGAACTGCTGCAGCGGCGCCTCCTCGGGCGGGGGCGGCGGGTAGAGATCCCGTGAGGGATGCACTGGGCATCTCCTCCTCCTCATCCTCTTCCTCCTCCTCTCCTTTTTCCTGAACGAGAACTCCTTCCCGCCGCACGTCGAGGCCAGTCTGAAGGGCGGGCCAGGCGTTTCGTCTGGGGCGTCTTTACCAACTCAGGCACTGCAGCTTGAGAAATGGCAGGTGGAGGGCGCGCCGCTTCCAAAATGTGGCTCCCGCCTGAGCGTCGCACACATTAGTTTAAACAAAGTGTTAGAACTCCACGGATTGAGGGCGGGCCGTTTTCCATATGTGGCTCTCGCCGTAGCGCCGCGCACAATCGTTTTGCCTATGCGCAAGAGTTGTACGGATTGAGGGCGGGCGGTTTTCAAGATGTGGCTCTCGCCTGAACGCCGCGCCCATTCGCCTGACAAAGTTCTAAGAGCTTCACGGATGGATGGCGAGCGGTTTGCAAACTGTGACTCTCGTCTTAGCGCCGCGCACAATCGTCTTAAACAATTGCATGGGCAGTATGGATTGAGGCCTCCTCCTCCTCCTCGCCTCCTCCTCCTCCTCCTCCTCTTCCTCTTCCTCCTCCTCCTCCTCCTCCTCCTCCTCCTCCTCCAGGGGGAACTTCGAGATGGGGATGTTCGGCGGGAGGGGGCTCCGCAGGAAGGCAACCCCGCGCCACCACCAAGCCTGGCCAGGTGTTGCATACGCCCTGTCTTGCCGAGGCCAGTAGGGTATGTCCACCATCCTGAGGGACAGGCTCGGCGAGGCTTGGTGGCCAAAGGCAGTGGCGCGCGCGCAGCAATTGCCATGCAACTTGCCATGCGAGGGGCAACGAAAGGGGGGGGACTGGCATAGGGGGGGAAACATCGACCTGGAATCGGCGATACATCGCCGATAAATCGGCGATAGGCCCCCGATAGCGAATCCGCAAGGTCGTGGGCGGGGTGGGGCTATCGGGCCCCTATCGGCGATCAATGGGCGATTGGGGGTCGATGCATCCCCCCCTATGCCCATCCCCCTCTATCGTTGCCCTGATCATTGAGGTCGACGCGGAGGACCTGCTCGACTGGTTTGAACAAGCAGTAGCTGCGACTGCTGGCAACGCACTTGGACGTGACCCCGGAGGGCACAGCAAGCGCAGTTCGCATGCGGAAGAAAAATGGCAGGCCCAGCGGGGACCTCTGCGAGAAGATCGTCGGGGTGGACGAAACGTATCACCTGGCTCGCCACATCACAACGAAGAATGTCGCCGTCTTTGAGAGTCCAGAGCGGCCACGGAGCTCGAGGACGGGGTGCGGCAGGGCTGGGAGCAGCAAGCTGCGGACCAGGGCATCAACGCGGGTGCCAATGGTCAACGGATCAGGGTCGTAGGATGGAGGGCGTGGGGACCGCCTTTGATTCGAAGGCTGCGGCAGCACGGAGGAAGACGACGCCAGCAAGCACAGCCTGCAGCTCACGTTTAGCGACGTGAGCAAACCCAAATATTCTGACGCCCAGGCCGGCGGCTATTCGGCCCGATCGTGAGGAGGAGAAATGCAAGACGCCCTGCAAGCACAACCGGCAACTCCTGGAGTTCCAAGCAAAGTGGGACCACCTCCATGATGCCTTGTGGGGATGAGGTGAAAACATCGCAGCCCATGTGGTACTTCTCGGCCAGGGCGGTGATCCACATTGGCATGAGCCGCAGCAGCTGACGGAGGATTTTGACGTGCTGCAGGGAGAGGCCTGCCTAGGTCTCAAGATGCACCGCGGGTTGGACGCGGTTCTCGAGCAGGTCAAGCGCGACATGGGGCAGCAGCAGGTCGGTGTCGAATAGAGCATCGAGGACATTTTCGGCAAGGTCGAACAGCTTGCGGCGGTCTCCAAGAGCAAAGTCGGCAGCCTCGAGGAGGAGCAGGCCGCAGTCGACCAGCTGGCATGCAACGAACTCGAGAAAGCGAAGCTCGTTCGTTCTCCAGGAGCAGCAGTAGTTGCCGCTGAAGCAGCTGCGGCAGCGGCTGGACGACATGGAAGCCCTGGTCGACAGGACGGCCAGTGCTCACGAAGAAGATCGTGAGGATCTAGTGCACCCTCGGCATAGACGAGGGGGGGGGGGTCACCGCACCCCCTTCGGGTGCCTTGCCTGGGGGTGGGGGCTCTCCCTTCGCTATCCTGCCCTGGGTGGGACTGGTGGGAAACAGCAGGGCGCTGGCCCCGCCCGGCGCCTGAGGGTTGCTCGCCTCGCCACCGGCTGCGGCGTCCTCCGCCTCGCCTCGCGGGCGACGGGCGGAAGGCATCGTCGCCGCGGCCGCCGCTCCACCCCCCACCCCCCTGGGGGCAGGAAGGGAAGGTGATGATGAACAGGAGGACGGCAAGGAGGGGGGGGGAAAGACCCACCGTTACAAGATTCGTGCCCGCGCAGAAAAGGGGGGGGGGGACCCAAGTCAACCCAGGATGCGGCATCGATGCCGCATCGGCCTGACCTGAGGAACGATAAGCAAGTAACGAAACATCTTCTTTTCTCCAAGGAGTAGCGCATAAGGGACCGTAAGTAAAACATAACGCAGAAGGAACGATTCATAACGCATGCAAACCTAAGGATCGACCGAGCCCCTCTTGAAAAGTATGTGTTCCTGGTTCAAGCCGCTCGCTGTGCCAACGCCCCTCCTCACGCGTCGTGGCGGGCCTTGCTTCTCCCCGCGGGCGGCGCCCCCCCTTTGAGAGACGAGCACTCGATGGGCCTGCTGCCATTTCTGCCGAGGCGGAGGAGGCCGCGGGAGGGCGTGAGCGTGCAACTCAGCAAGGGGTCCTGCGATAGACATCGCTTTGGCCCGTGTACCGTCGGGGCGCTGCCCTAAGGAGCCCTACATGAGGAACGAGGCCCCTTTCTTCCATAAGCTGAACTTCGGCTTCCCATGGGAAACCTGCGGAAAACCCGAGGCAAACCGTGGAACGATCAAGGTACACCGAGACCCTCCCCGACGAGAAGGGTTCCTTCTTCAGCGCCCCGCCTGTAACGGTCGCGCGAGATTGCACGCATGGTTTCTGCATTCCAGCACTAGCTCAAACGATACCCCCGTTGTGGAAAAAAGGACCGCCTGCCACACGTGCAGCTGTTCAGCATGTTCGAGCACATGGCCTTAAACTGTACTGAATTACTCCGACGGTATGACCCCAGATGCAAACTAGTCTGGCAGTAATCGTAAGCGTCGGCCTTGTGACTAGGGAGGCTCCCTTCCTGTCTGGTAGCTGCTGTTCATTACCGACGCTTACAAGCTTGATTGAGGATGGCCGCCTTGGATTGCAAAGGGCGCTTGACAAAGAAACGATGTTTCCGCTCGAGTCTTTCAATATTCAGACTCCTTAGCGTCCCCAAACCTGTGCTTTTACAAGGAATCCAGATGGCCGCGTCGGATTACTAGCATCAAGCAGGGAGCCCGTAGGAAGGCACTCGAGACTTCATCGCGATTCACTCACAGACGAGTGAGCGCCCGTGACATCCTTTCAATTTGCTCACGATCACTGCTCCCGCTCGAGACTGCTTCGGTATTCGGGCTCCAACTCTCCCGATGGCCGCCGCACATTACCAGCGTGAGGTAGGGACCCCACAGGGAGGGGGCTCCCGCTCGAGACCTCGTCGCGATCCACTCACAGACGAGGCTCCCGCTCGAGACATCCTCTCAACTTGCTCAATGACGAGTTTCCCAACCGAGATTCCCTTGGGATTCAGGCTCCCTGGTGTCACCTAACCTAGTTTTTACAAAACTTTCCGATGGCCGCCTGGGGTGCGAACATGGAGGTGGGGACCTCATAGGGAGGGGCTCCCACTCGAGACGCCCTCGCGATTCACTCACACCAGATTGCCGCTCGAGACATCCTCCCAACTTGCTCATGGACGAGGCTCCCGCTCGAGACTTCCTCCGGATTCAAGCTCCCCTGGTGTCACCAAACCTTTGTTTTAACATGGATTTCCGATGGCCACCTCGGATTCGAACATGGAGGTGGGGGCCCTGTACGGAGAAGCTCCGGCTCGAGACTTCATCGCGACTCACCCACAGACGAGTGAGCGCTCGAGACATCCTTCCAATTTGCTCAGGAACGAGGCTCCCGCTCGAGACTTCTTCGGGCTACAGGCCTCCAGGTGTGGACCTCACAGGGAGGGGCTCCAACTCGAGACTTCCTCGCGATTCGTTCACAGAGGAGGCGCCCGCTCGAGACTTGCTCTCGGTGAGTTGGCGAGAGGGAGAGTGAGTGTGTGCAGTGATGATGATGATGATGAGGAGGATGAGGATGATAATGAGGATGATGATGATGATGATGATGATGATGATGATGATGAGAAGGATGATGGCAAGGATGGTGTTGATGATGATGATGATGATGATGATGATGATGATGATGATGATGATGATGAAAGTGATGACGATGACGATGATGACGATGATGATGACGATGCTAATCTTCTCTGTCTCGTGCAAATTGTAACGGATGATCCCCGAAAGGAATCCAGGACGATGATGATGACGATGACGATGATGACGTTGATGATGCTGGTGATGTTGATGAGGATGATGCTGATGATGCTGCTGGTGGTGGTGGATGGTGGTGGGAGGCTGGTGAGAGGAGGATAAAGGGGGGTGAGGCTCTCTCTCCTGCGCGGGGCGTCCAGCGACAACAAGAACCTCACTTAGGATGTGGTGAAATAGCAAGCGCAAGCCCGTTCCGTGACAAACAACGATCTATCATCGTTGTCGCTGTTGCAAGCGTTTTGTGCGAGGGCGCGCTTCGCTAAGGCGAGAACCCCGTGTTGACCAATGCATCGCCATCCATTCATGAAGCACTCGGACATCTTAGACGCAACACATGTTGAAAACCACGTGGCTTCCATCTTTGAACATGTGTTTACGAATGTCCGCAGAGGTAGAGCGAGAATCGTACTTGGAATACAAGCTGGCCTCTACCCTTGAAGCTGTTTCAAGCTTGCAGGGCGACTGTGCGCTGCCCTACAGCGAGAGCAGAATTTATTGAAAAACACGGGCCCTCCATCTTTGAAACTGTTCGAATTGATGAACTTCAGGGTCGTGATTTCAAAATAAATCTGAGGCGGAACGCCTGACCCACCCTAACGGCTCATCAGGTGGTGCGACGCGGGGGGGGGCTTGCTTGTAAAGAAGAGGGATGGAGGAGGACGACGTGGTACGTGGGAGAAAGATCGGAAGGCTAGGGGGGGGCATAGGGGGAGAAACGGGAGGGCGGGAAGAAAGATGGGGAGGGAGGGGCTGGAATCCGAATCGGAATCGGATCGGTTCGGGATCGGATCGGGTCGAAACGGGACCGGGATTCACTTCGACAGCTTGGTCTGAGCACGCTCCACACGAGAGGAAGGAACAGTTTTTTGGCACTCGCATTCGAGGAACGACGAGGAGGAGGAACGAGGAGGAGCAACGAGGAGGAGGAGGAGGAAAGAGGAGGAAAGAGAAGGAGGAACGAGGTGGCTGCCAAGGTGACCCAGCTACTGAAAAACCATTGTGTCCCAGGGGCGGCCGAAGAGCACAGCTGAAGGAGGCGCAGGTGGGTATGCAACCACGAGCGCGCTTTTTTATTTTCGGCGGTAGTGGGCACGATTGAAGCTAAACAATCCACCCCCACGATAACCACCCCGACACGCGAAATCGTTTAGTAAATGCGCCCAGGGAAGGAATCGAACAGGGCAGGGCTGTTTCATAAACGCCCAGGGCCGTTTAGTAAACGCCAAGTGTCGGGTCCGGGTGTTTTTTTCCTCCCTTGAATGATAGAAAGGAGGGGGGCAGGGGGGGTATAATGTAACGCCTGACCCCCGCCGTGCGCACGGTGGCAGAGCACCCGAAGCGCACTGGGGGAGGAAGGGCGTTACGTTATAGGGGGGGGGAGGGGGGGCCGGGGGCTGTAGTGCCCATTCTACCCCAAGCATTAAAGAAACACGCTCCACCGAGTAGGACTGGGGGCGGACCGCCACCTGGAGGAGGCAGCGAGAGGCGCGCAAGACGCAGGGGCCAGATAGTGCGGCGCCACCGATTTGGCATTGCAAACCGCGGCGGCAACAAGGCAAAGGTGTTGCTGGGCATCTGAGGCGAGATCCGCACCATAGGCCCAAACTAAAGGGGCCCCTCACTGGCACACACAGCCCAAAAGGATCATGCTACACCAAACGCTCGTCTTTTTGACCTCTACGGGGCCCACCGCTGAGTGCCACATGCTGACAGTGCGGGACCTGCCAGCACTCGACGCAGACTGGTTTACCTTCCTGTGAGGGTAGTCTGAGTCGCCAGAAAGGACCTTGATCGACCCTCCCGCACCCGCCCCCCCCCCCTCGGAGCGGAGGCGCTCCTCCACATCCTTGAGAGCAGCCGATTCCATCTGCTGATCTTGCTCAACAGCGGAGCGGATGGGCGGATCAATCCATAAAAGGTCGAGGTGTCGAAACAGGCCATACAATTATCGAGATCGACCGTCACTCCAAGCTTCTGTCGCGAGTAAGTAGGATGGTTGCCCTTACACAGAGCTTTCAAAGTCGAGCGGCTCGACTGGGAGGAGTCACGCATTCCGAGGCCAGGCCACGGACAGAGAGGCGCCCGAGGAATAGCATGTGCACCTCCAGCAAACAAAACGCACCGAGCCATCAGAGCAGTCGAGCGCCAACGGTCGGTGGCTTCACTCCTGCTGCCGTGCTGCATGAAGTTTGGAAGCACTGGCACAGCTGCCCGGGGAAGCACTGACACAGCTGCCGGGAGGAGGAGGAGCAGGAGGAGGAGGCGGAGCAGGAGGAGGAGGAGGAAGAGGGGGCCGCAGAGGATGAGCGAGAGGCACAAGTGGGGAGTACGGCACATCCAGGGACAGCTTCGACCAGAGCGAAAACACACTCGCAACAAACGTGCAATAAGCCCTGACCGCATCTGCCGAATCAATTACATCTTCCATATCACCTGGGGCAGAGGGATGAAGCTGCAATCCGTGCTTAGCTCCAATATCGGCATCCGCATTACCTCGCCTAAGGAAACGCTCGCGTGCCGATATTCCGGCCTCATCTTGGTCAAGATGGGCCTTGACTTCGATTGTATCATCGACTAACTTGCCTTCAAACGCGTTAGCTTGCATGATCATGCCGGAGTACGCGCGCTTCCCCGAATACCTTTCAGGAATCGGGAGGGCACTCTGATGCACAACGTTTGCGCAGTCTGAATACAAGATGGATTTGAAAATCATAAACTGGGCCACCGCGCACCTCGGGCAATGCCACCTTCGAGGCCAAGCCTATGCAGCGTGGCCAAGAGAAGCGAGCAGCTGATTAGCTCACCGGGAGTCGCCTGACTCCGCCAGTCCAGAGCGTGGCGCGGAAGCTGGACTAACGAGGCGTTCCCACCTTCGTATCTGAGAGCTTCTACAACTGTGTGTAACTGGTCAGCCGATCGGGTCTGCAAGAACTTGATGGAATTCCTCACCGTCCCCCATCGGATGAGGAGCTCAACTGCACCATTATGAAAACTTGGGATGCTGACCGCGGAGTATCCTACGCCAGCGGTGCATAGCGTTCAGCCCTGACTCCGATATCTTATCGGGCCGTCGGCATTATTTGTTCAGCTTGGTGATTTGACTGAGGGTGATGTAAAACTTACACATGACACGTACGTCGATTGGTCTGAACGGCCCAGATCGAACACCGAGTACCCTGCAGAAAAATTGACTGAACAATCCAAAACGGCTTAAGACGGCCTCTCCTCCGACAGTGTGAAGCGACGACTGCACTCACATCGCCAGACTCTGCGATACCATGCCCTCTGGTGAAAGAACCTGCAAGTTTGGGCGGTCTTGGGGCGGCGGTGAGCGCCCAACTCGCGCTGGAGAGATCCAAGCGCGGCCACGGCGGGAGGAGACACTTGTGCACGTGCACGCGCTCCTCCTGAAGAGAACGAAATCATCGGCCCCTTGAACCTTGAACACATGCAAAACTGGGCATATACCATTAAGCATCACACCAGCGCGCGGGCTCTGATGCGAAAGCTGGGTAGACAAATGCGCCGCACGCGCTTTGATTCAATTCGCGGTGTGCGGGTGGCCCGTACTAGGGCCGTCCAGAAATAACCCTCTGGCCGAGCAAACAACGTATGCACCCGCCTGCGAGGTGTGGGGGTATGGGGCCAGGAGCAGGACCGAACACCGCGCGCTTTCCGGTTCCTGAGGGGCCCTGGACTTCATTCCCCCAGGCAGCCCTCGATAGCTCCTTTACAGCGTGTCTAACACCCCAGACAGCTACGATAGCTCCTGCACACCGTACTTAAGAGCCGACCCATTCGGGAGCACGTGGCCCTCGATGCGCGTGGCACTGTGCCACGTGACCTGGGCCCCGTCCTGGGCGATAGGCCGAGGCCAAGAATCCTCCCTCCCTCCCTCCCTCCCTCCCTGGCTCCCTGGCTCCCTCCCTCACTCACGGTGCTCGAACCACCCTCTTGTTCAAAGAAGCTGTTGCTTGGGGTTGGACAGGTCGGCGGAAGTCATACAATTTCCACCATCTTGGACCGTTACGCCATGCGCCGCAATGCGGATTACACCAAAGCCAGTGGACGAGGGACTCCTAAGCATCCTAGCACAAAACACACAACGCACGCGGGAGCGAGGAAGAGGGAGAGATCGTACGACCCTTCGGCCGAGAACCGTCGCAAGCGAATGCCTTGATCTTACCCGGAGCGGGAGGGAGGAGAAAGAGGAGGAGGAGGAGGAGGAGGGGGAGGAGGAGGAGGAGGAGGAAGAGGAGGAGGAGGGGACGGTCGCCGCGATCGCAACTCTGAGGCATCAGGGCATGTACGAACCTACAGTCG
This sequence comes from Prorocentrum cordatum, assembly GCA_963575745.1. Lineage (NCBI taxonomy): Eukaryota > Dinophyceae > Prorocentrales > Prorocentraceae > Prorocentrum > Prorocentrum cordatum. The sequence continues at coordinate 872,309 of CAUYUJ010016882.1, forward strand.
CGCTTGCTGCCGATGCTGCGCTCGATCTGACTAAGGGCCCCCTCGCGGAGGACACATTTGACGACCGACCTATCCCTTCCCGAAATCGTTTTCGAGGGCGTGCCGCGTACTCCTCTTCCAGCCGATCCTACACAAAGGGAGTTTCATGGGCCACTCGGCGAAGATAATCCAACTCGTAATCTGCAGCATCATGTAGGTCCGCGCCAGAAAAGAAGCGCCTGTCAGAGGTCCCGAGGCGAATCGGTTCTGCGCGCGTCGTCGGGGAAAGCCCCTCCATTTGTTGAAGCTTTGTCCGCGCTGCTTGATAACAATACGCCGTCTACGAAATGTGCTAATCACAGTCCTTTCAGACATCTGGGTGATCTTCGTGATCCTCCTTTTCGCACCCGCCGCATAGCCCACCCCAGCATGGACGCCGTGGTGCAATCCTTTTCCCCAAACCTCCTAGCAAGAGTCAACGCGCCTTGCCGCTTGCCACCTGCGAACATGCAGCAATTGTGTTGTCGACTATAGAAAGCTGGCGCCGATCATCTGCCGTGAGGACTGGATGGGTCTCGCGAGTTTTGGCGATTGCCAAACCAACGATCTGAGAGGGAGAGGCGGTAACAATGTAACCGTGTAGTCGTCGATGCAAACGTCGAGACAGAAACCGACTGCGACTGAACATCTACCGAGAGGGCGGCATAAACCCGAACTAGGCCCGCGGCCATGAACACCCCGAGATAACCCTCTTCCTAGCGACCACGGGACCCATGCCGATGCTGGATAGCGGGAGCAAGCCATGACCCCTGTATTCGGTGAGGCGGAGTCCGGCGGTGATCTGCTGAAGGGAACTGAGATGCTGGCAGCGTTGTGCAGCTCAACTGGCCGAGTAGAGTCGCAATGCATGGGTGCCGCCTCGAAATGCTCGCAGACCGCACGCTCCGCCTTTGTAGCCTGCCGCCGCAAAGCGTCGACATCGAGTGCCACGCCGCCTGCTGATAAGTATTTCCGGCTAAAACCGGCCGCCCACCGAACAGGGCGGGGTCCCCTACAGTCCCCCCCAAACTGGGAAGCCAATGCCAATCATTTGTGTTGCTTCCATCCTGCACTCCTCGTTTTCCAATAGGCTGCGAACTGTACTTCTGATCTGAAACTGGCATCGAGGACGTCGATCCCATCATCGCATAACAAACAACAGCACAATCAACGACACACAACCCACGCTCTCATCGTGTCACGTATGGAGTGGAACATCTGTGCGAGCAGCTGTGCTGATCTCGTGAGGGTAAAGAAACTGCAATGCGGAACGACGAGCAATAGGAATAGGAGGGGAGATGACATCAGGATGAGGAGGAGGAGGAGGAGGAGGACGGACAAGAGGAAGTGAGATTCTGGTCAGAGCGCGCCCCAAGGGATCGTCGCCACGGCTGGATCCGCTAAGCCTCGAAATTCTTCGTCATTGGAGTGCACGCACAGGAACTCCGCCTCCGCCGTGGCCGGCCTCGGGGAGAGCGCGAACGCAGGAGAGGGAGGAAAAATAACGAGAAAGGATGGAAGAGGAACGCGGACGAGGGCGCGAGAGGGAAAAAGAAAGGAAGGCGCGAGAAGAGAGAGAGAGAGAGAGAAACAAAAAGAGGAACACGAGTATGAATGGCTATATACAGATAGAGGTGGGAGTACATTATACATAGTGATATATGGAGAGGGGAAAGAGAGAACCAGAGAGAGAGAGAGCACGATGACATATGTGTAAGTGTGTTGTTGTACATCTGCATTGCTATACCTAGCTGCATGCATTGCTGTGTTATCATACACACACATAGTTACACATATATGTATGTATACATATGTATGTATGCATGCATGCATGCATGTACGTACGTATGTACGTACGTACGTACGTATATCGGTATGTCTACCTGTCTGTATCTGTGTCTGTCTATCTGTGTGTGTCTGTCTGTCTGCCCTTGCACGCACCTCGCAGGCCCGCCGATATCGGTGTTCCAGTTTTCCCTTGGCTGTTTTCGGTCCGATTGTGGGATCTGTTTCGTTTTCTCTGCACCGCCCGCTGCAGCCACTGGCTGCTCCCCCCAGCTTCAGCCCAACGCAGCTCAGTACAGGCTGTGCCGGCGCTACCCCGCCCCCAGGCGCTGTCCCCTGCCGCCGCCGGCAGCTCTGAATGGCCCGGCTTCCCCTCCCCCTGCCGCGCTGGGGCTCCTCCTCCTGCTTCCGTGAATTGCGGCCTTAATTTGCATGCAGCGTGTCCCCTGTTGCCATTCCGCTGGAGCAGTCGACCTCTGCCCAGCCGCCGACGGAAAAAAAGTCTGTCTGTCTGTCTGTCTGTCTGTCTGTCTGTCTGTCTGTCTGTCTGTCTGTGTGAATGTACGTGGCATCCCACAATTGCGGATAAGAGTGAGGGGGCGGGCGCGGGCGAGGCGGGCGTCGAGCCGGCGGACCTCGTGGCCCTCACCTTCCCTGTCGATGGCGCCCTCCTCCTCCTCCTCCTCGTCCTTTCCTCCTCCTCCTCCTGCTCCTCCTCCTCCTCGTCCGCGTCATCGCCCGCATACTCGTCCTCATCGTCGTCGTCGTCGTCGTCGTCGTCCGCCTCCTCCTCCTCTTCCTCCGTTTCCTGCTCTTCCTCCTTGTCCTCCTTTTCCTCATTTTCCTGCTCCCCCTCCTCCTCCTCCTCTTCCTCCTACTCCGCCTCCTCCAACTCTTCCTCCTTTCCTGCTCTTCCTCCTTTTCCTCCTTTTCCTCCTCCTCCTCCTCCTCCTCCTCGTCCTCCTCCTGTTCCTCCTCCCTCCTCCTCCTCCTCCTCCTCCTCCTCCTCTTCCCCCCCCATCCCGATCCCCCCCCCTCCTCCTTTCCGTCGTCGTCGTCGTCCTCCTCCTCCTCCTCCCCCTCGTCGACCCCCTCCGTCCCCCCCTCCTTTTGCCGGAACGAATGAAAAAACAGCCCGCCGCAGTCGCCGAACTTTTGACTTGTGTCAGTGAACGTAGTTTGCGTCGCGGGTGGGTCGCGAGCTCTCCGCCTCCACCTAGAAGGAATTCAAGAACAGCCCGCCGCAGGCGCCGAAAATATTGATTTGTACACTGAACGCGGTTTGGAGGTTCTCCACCTGGAGCGAATGCAAAAGAAACCCGCCGCAGGCGCCGAATTTTTGGCTTGTTCAGTGAACGTAATTTGGCTCTCCACCTCCACCTGGAAGGAATTCAAAAACAGCTCGCCGCAAGCGCCGAAAATATTGATTTGTACACTGAACGCGGTTTGGGTCGCGGGTGGGTCGCAGGTTCCCCACCTGGAACGAATGCAAAAGAAGCCCGCCGCAGGCGCCGAAAATTTTGGGTGGGTCGCGGAATGGGTCGCGGGTGGGTCGCGGGTTGATCGCGGTGGGTCGCGGGTGGCTCGCGGGCGCGGTTTTGGGGTCGCGGATGGGTCGCAGGTTCTCCACCTGAAACGAATGCAAAAGAAGCCCGCCGCAAGCGCCGAAAAGTTTGGGTGGGTCGCGGAATGGGTCGCGGGTGGGTCGCGGGTGGGTCGCGGAATGGGTCGCGGGTGGGTCGCGGGTGGGTCGCGGGTGGGTCGCGGGTGGGTCGCCGGTGGGTCGCGGGGGGGTCGCCGGGGGGGTCTCGGGGTGGGTCGCGGGCGGGTCGCGGGGTGGGTCGCGGGTGGGTCGCGGGTGGGTCGCGGGTGGGTCGCGGGTGGGTCGCGGGTGGGTCGCGGGGTGGGTCGCGGGTGGGTTGCGGGTGGGTCGTGGGTGGGTCGTGGGTGGGTCGCGGGGTGGGTCGCGGGTGGGTCGCGGGGCGGGTTCGTGTGGGACGACGACAACAACAGACTACAAACAACACACAACAAACAACAAACAACAACAAACAAAAAAAACAACAAACAACAAACAACACACACCACACACCAAACAACAAACAACAATCAACAAGCAGCAAACAACAACCAACAAACAACGAACAACAACAACAACACACAACACACAACACAACAACAGAGACAACAACAACAGCAACAGCAACAGCCACAACAATAGCAACAGCAACAACAACACCAACAACATTAAAAATCATCATCGCGGAATTCCACTTCAGCCACGCACCCAGGGACAGTGAATGACCGTTCGGTTCAGCTCCCTCACTCTGATATATGGATGTGTGTATGCATGTATGTATGTATGCCTATATGCATGTATGTATGCATGCATGCATGCATGTAGTTATGTATGTATGTATGTATGCATGCAGTCATGCATGCATACATACATGCATGCATGCATGCATCTATGCATGTATGTATGCATTTATGCATGTGTGTATGTATGCATGTATGTATGTATGTATGTATGTATGTACGTACGTACGTACGTACGTGTGTATGTTTGTATGTATGTATGTATGTATGTTTGTATGTATGTATGTATGTATGTATGCATGTATGTTTGTATGTATATATGTATGTATGTATGTTTGTATGTATGTATGCATGTATGTATGTATGTATGTATGTATGTATGTGTGTACGTGTGTATGTATGTATGTATGTATGCATGTATGTAGGTAGGTAGGTAGGTAGGTAGGTAGGTAGGTAGGTAGGTATGCGTGCATGCGTATGTATGTATGTATGTATGTATATATATATATATATATATATATATATAACGCAACCGTGCCTCGAGGCACGAAGTGGAGTGCTCCCAAGGCTTCTCGAATCTCTGTATTCTACATTACGTATTGACATAGTTCCCTCAAGGGCAGGAGCCTAACATATCACATCGGTCCCGCTGGCTCTCGCGCTTCTCGGGCTTCTCCATGCGCGACCATTTCAGAGGCCCGAAGGCCTCCACGACGGGCAGACGGTCCAAAATGGCCCTGGGTCGCCCACATATCACTCCAAGATGCCCATGATGGCCCACAGACGGCCCAAGAGGACCCCAATACGCTCCAAGGGCTCCAGGAGGCCCCTTAAAAAGGTCCTGAGATGCCAAAATCATGGAACCTCCTGTGGTTTTTGGCTGATTTGTGTGCTCTCGCCTTTTCGGCCTTTCGGTACTCCAAGGCGGCCAAGAGGCTCCCACAGATCGCCTGAAGACGGCCCAAGAAACCCCCGAGAGCGCCCCCAGACGGCTCAAGATGGCCCCAAGACGGCCCAAGAGGCCCCGAAGACGGCGCAATATGGCGCCAAGGGGGGCCCAAGAAAGGCCCCAGAAGGGGGAACACGAACCGACATTTCGAGCCTTTCGCCTCAATATGGCCCCTGAGACCGCCAGCAAGCCCCCTGTGAGATCACCACAAGCTCCAGGAGGCCACCACCCCCAACACTCGGCGCCGTCGATCAGAGCCTAAGGGTCTCCCCTCCCCCTAGCCCCCCCTCCTCCCGACCCCCCCCCCCCACCTCCCCCTTCCCATGGGGGGGGGTCCAACCCCCCCCCTCCCCGGGAAAGGAGTTGGAGATTCTAGCTCCCCCAATTGTTTCTCTTCTGGCTTCCCGGGGAAGGGGGGGGCGTTGAACCACCCGACCCCCTCTCTCTCCTCGGTGCTGGTTCTGGGCGCCTGCGCTGGCGGCTGCCGGCAGCACCAACGGCAGCCGCAGCGACGATGACCAGGGAGAGCCCAGAAACCGTCAGGGGAAAATACAAATTGCCATATCGAGCCTCCGCTTCCCAAAAGCCAAACCCTTAGGAAGTTCCAAGAGACGCCCAAGAGGCGCGCAAGAGCCCTCATACATGCTCTTCGGGCGCCACCCAGTGGAACTGCAACCCAGAGGCAAAACACGGTGACGGGAAGACCCGAAGGCCACGCCACCACCACCCACCACCACCACGACCACCGCAACCACCACAACCACAACCACAACCACCATTACCCACCACCACCACAACCACCCCCACCACCAGAAACCACCGCACAACCACCACCACCACAACCAACACCACCACCACCACAACCCACCATTACCCACCACAATCACCACACCACAACCACCACAACCCACCACTACCCACCACAACCACCACAACCACCACAACCACCACCATAAACCACCACACCACCACCAGCACCAGCACCAGCACCGCTACCACAACCACCACCACAAATCACTACACCACCACCACCAACAAGACCACCACACAACCATCACCACCACAACCACCACCACCACCACCACAACCCACCACCACCACCACCACCACCACCAGAACAACAGCCCACCACTACTTCAAGCGCCACCGCAATCCACCACACCACCACCACCAACGCCACAACCACCACCAACACAGTCACTACCACAACCCACCACCACCACAAATCACCAAACCACCTCACCACCACCACCACCACAATCCACCACCACACCACCACCACCACCACCGTCACGACCACAACCAACCACACCACCACCACCACCACCGTAAACACCACCACAAGAACTTACTACCACCACCACCGCCGCCACCACCACCACAAACCACCACACCACAACCACCATCACAACCGCCACAACCACCACCAGCACAAACCACCACCACCAGCACGACGAATTTCCCCACCACCACCACCACAACCACCACCACCATGACAAAACACCACACCACCACCACAACCACCAGCACCGCTACCACCACCACCCCCACCACCGCCACTTCAACCACGACGACAAACCGCCACACCACCACCGCCACCAACACCACCACCACAACCCACCACCACAACTACCACTACAACCACAAACAACCACACCACCGCCACCACCACCGCCGCTACCACATCGACCACCACAACCACCACCACCAGCAACAACCACCACACCACCACCACCACCTCCATCACAACCGCCACCACCACTACCACCACAACCCACCACCACCACAACCTCAGAGAGGCCCCGAGACGCCCAAGGGGCGCCCACGAGGCTCTACAAATGCCCCACAAAAGCCCCCGAGAGCCCCTCGTCCTCGTCGACGCTCCCCGCCGCCGCCGCCAGCCGCCGCATGCGCCGGCGCCCGGCCAGAAAAACTAAACCATCGTCTTCAACGACGCTCCCCGTCGCCGCCAGCCCGCCGCCGGCCCGAGGAGAGGGAAAGAGGAAGAGCAGGGGAGGAGCGAAGGAGAAGGCGGGAAAGGAAGGAAAAAAGGGTTTGAATCCCGCGCCCCCTCCGTAACGGAAGAGAGGGGGGGGGATGATTTGAACCACCCCCCCTTCAGTCCATGGGGGGGAGGCGGTTCCAAACTCCCACCCCCTCGTCCAAACGACCACAGAACGCGTTCTTTCACTACTACTACACTAATACCTCTACTACAACTACTACTACTACTACTACTACTACTACTACTACTACTACTACTACTACTACTACTACTACTACTACTACTACTACTACTACTACGACTACCACTACTACCACTACTACAACAAATACTACTACTACGACTACTACTACTACTACGACGACGACGACGGCGACTACTACTACTACTACTACTACGACTACTACGACTACTACTGCTACTACTACTACTACTACTACTACTACTAGGACTACTACTACGACTACTACTACTACTAGTACTACTTCTACTACTAC
>CAUYUJ010016882.1:884881-897381 GCA_963575745.1 Prorocentrum cordatum
CCAACAACTGTTCAGATTTCTGTTCTGTTCCAAAGCAAGCGCTCCCGTTCGGGTTGCTATACATCAACACGTTACGCAGGCGCACGCACTTTCATTAGAAAAGACATGGCCGCTGTGATGCCAACCGTTTCCAATGGTGCTGCTGCTGTACGCCTGGATAGACCGCGTGGTCCTGGATGTCCTACGAGTTTTTGGCTATTTTTTGATATTTTTGAATTTCCCTCCCGTAGAGGGACAGCCCCGACTTAAACTTACTTCGCGCTTCGCGCTGCGCGGGGTGGCAAATCGCGGTGATATTCGCGCCCTCGCGCCCCATGGACAGGAGAAGCTCCCAAAAAGCGTCTCGTGTCCAGCGCCAGGAGGCGCTGTCCTTTGCCACGTCCACGAGCGAACTCTGTCGACAAAGGTGCACCTGCGGCTAGGTCGGGCATGACCCCCTGCAGGCGGATTTTGGACGAAACAGGAAAATACCCCTCAACAAAACACTCGACAAACATTCAAAAGTAATCGAAACATCGCCCCCTGCTTATCTTTTGACGATTCTTGAGCATTCCTCCTGCAAATGGACAGGCCCGACTGAAACCCGTGTCAGACTGGGCGGGCTGCGCGGCGGAGAGAGGGGCGGCTGCCTGCCGTGATGCTTCTCCGAAACGTGGACGACCAGTCTCCCTGAGTGGTGGACAGCAGAGTACGGCATGGTTGTCAGAGGCGACGAGTAGGGGCGAATAGCCCAGGGGAGAGCAATACATGTATCCAAGGGCACCGATGATCTATAACTTCGACAAGGCTCCCGGGCGAATGTGTATGAAGCAGGCCCCTGGGCTATTCGCCCCTATCGTTGCCGCCGAGGTTGGCAAGCAGAGAAACCACCCGGCGGATAAGAGGGGCACGAAAAATTACACAACCATAATAGCTCGGAGGTCTGCGCGGATTTCTCGGATCCGCGCTGGACACCCCTAGCTGGCGCGCGGAGCGCGCCAGGGGCGGCGCCGGAGGCGCCGCCAGGGGGCCCCAGCGCCGATGCGAGAAATCCTGTCATCAGCATCATCGTCATCAGATGCGAGAATCCCCTCAACATCAACATCATCGTCATCAGCATCATCATCTTTGTCGTCATTATCATCATCATTATCGTCATCGACGTCATCATCATCAACAGCACAATCATCAGCATCATCGGCATCAAAGTCATCATCATTAGCATCAGCATCAACATCAGCATCATCGTCATCAGCATAAGCATCATCATCTTCGACATCATCATCATCATCATCATCATCAGCATCATCCGCATCATCATCATTGTCGTCATCAACATCAGCATCTTCAGCATCATCATCAGCATCAGCATCATGATCATCGTCATCAATCATCGATCAGCAGCATCATTAGCAGCATCATCATCATCAGCATCAACATCATCATCAGCATCAGCATCATCATCATCATCGTCATCATCATCGTCGTCATCATCAGCATCAGCATCAGCATCATCAGCATCAGCATTTGCATTATCATCAACATTATCGTTAGCATCAGCATCATCAGCAGTATCGTCATCATCATCATCAGCATCATCACCACCATTATCAGCATTCGCATTATCATCAACATCAAGATCATCAACTTTATCGTCATCACCATCATCATTGCGGTCATCATCAGCATCAGCATCAGCATCATCACCAGCATCACCAGCATCATCAGCATCATCAGCATCATCATCGTCATCATCATCATCATCACCACCACCAGCATTAGCATCATAAGCAGCATCAGCATCATCATAAGCATCACCAATAGCACCAGCATCAACATCATCATCAGCATTATCATCATCAACGGCATCATCATCATCATCAACATCATCGTCGTCATCATCATCAGCAAACTCAGCATCGACATCATCATCAACATCAACATCACCACCAGCGTCATCGTCATAACAAGCACCGTCATGATCATTAGCATCACAATCATGAACATCATCAGTATCAGCATTATCATCGTCGTCATCATCACCAGCATCATCATCATCATCATCATCGTCATGACTATCATCATCATCATCACCATCATCAGCATCATCATCATTGCCGTCGTCATCATCATCATCATCCCTAACATTGTCAACATGAGCATCATCATCGTCCTCAGACTCATCAGCATCATTCTAATCTGCATCATCATCACCACCATCCTCAGCATCATCATCATCATCAGCATCATCATCATCAACATCATCCTGCGCAGCAACATCATCGTCATCATCATTTGCATCATCATGAGCAGCATCATCACCAGCATCATCATCATCATCATCATCAGCAGCAGCAGCAACAGCACCATCATCTTCACCGTCTGCATCATCATCACCAGCATCATCATCAGCATCAGCATCATCATCATCTCCATCATCATCAGCATCATCGTCATCATCATCATCATCATAATCGTCAACATCATGATCAGCATGATCATCAGCATCATCAGCATCATCATTATTATCAACAACGGCGTCAGCATCGTCGTCATGACTATCATCATCATCATCAGCATCAGCACCATCAACACCATCATCATCATCATCGTCATAGCATCATCATCAGCAGCACGATCAGCAGCATCGGCATCATCATCGTCGTCATCATCATCAGCAGCATCATCATCATCAGCATCGTCATCATCAGCAGCAGTACCACCATAAACATCATCAGTAACAGCATCAGCATCATCATCATCATAATCAGCATCAACATCTACATCAGCATCTGCATCAATATCATAATCAACATCATCATCATTATCAAACTCAGCATCGTCAGCATCATCGTCATCATCATCGTCGTCGTCATCATCGTCAGCATGACCACCATCAGCATCATCATCAGCATCATTATCATCTCTGTCATCAGCATCATGATCAGCATCAGCATCAACATCAACATCATCATCATCATCATCATCAGCATCAGCATCACCATCAGCATCATCATCATCAGCAGCATCATCATCAACATCATCATTTTCATCACCAGCATCATCATCAGCAGCAACCGCATCATCATCATCAGCATCAACAGCATCAGCAGCATCACCATCATCATCAGCATCATCAGTATCGTCATCGTCATCATCATCAGCACCATCATCATCATGATCATCAACATCATGATCATCATCATCATGATTATTTATCATCATGATTAATATCATTATCATCAACATCGTCATCATCATCAGCATCATTACCATCATCATCATCATCAGCAGCAGCATCACCAGCATCCACACAATCATCGTCATACGATCATCAGCATCAACATTAGGATCATCATCGCCATCATCAGCATCAGCATCATCATCATCGTCCTCATCATCAGCAGCAGCGCATAATCATCAACATCATCATCATTAACAACATCAGAATCAGCATCCGCATCATCAGGACCAGCATCTGCATCAGCATCATAATCATCATTGTCATTATCATCATCAGCATCATACTCGTCATCAAACTCAGCATCATCAGCATCATCGTCATCATCATCATCGTCGTCGTAATCATCATCAGCATCATCATCATCAGCATCATCAGCATCATCAACAGCATCAGCATCATCGTCATCACTAGCATCATTAGCATCATCAGCATCAACATCAACATCAACATCATCATCATCATCATCATCATCATCATCATCATCATCATCATCATCATCATCATCATCATCGGCATCATCATCAGCATCAGCATTCGCAGCAACATCAGCAGCACCAGCCTCAGCATCAACATCACGCCTGAGGAGCTGGCGAGTTCTGGGTGACTCGAGGACATCGGCGGCGCACTCATGCTGCCTAACGCTGCATACACAGGGCGTCGTCAGGGTGCTTTACTGACTACGCTGTGGTGGGCGGCCCTGGCATTAGGTCGGGCCTGCCCCCCTACAGGGGGATGTTGGGCGGAAAATTAAACATAGTCCAAAACACATTCTAACAATATGCAAAACACAATCGAAACATCGTCCCGAGTGTTTCCCCATTTCCTGAGATGGGGTTCTTCTTATTACCCATATCCGATGATGGGGTTATTGTTATTACGTGGGCGCCTCCTACTCCTCATTCCTCTTCTTCTCCTCCTCCTCCCCTGATCCTCCTCCTCCTCATACCTAGACTTACTCATACACAGACTTACTCATACACAGACTTGCTTATACTCAGACCTGATCATATGAACTTACTCATGATCAGACCTACTCATACTCAGACCTACTCATACTCAGACTTACTCATGCTGAGACTCACTCATACCCAGACTTACTCATACTCAGACCTTCTCATTGTCTGACTTACTCAACACACAGCGGACTGTGAGGATGTCTCAGGCGGGGCGCTGGTTTCAGCTACCTAAGGGGAGCCGCCGAGGGGTATTGCACAGTCCCGTTCGCGGCCGTTTTGTGGGGATGTCTCAAGCGGTTTGCCTGTTTTCTGTTTCAACATCCTTCGCTTGGAGAGCAGATTGTGAGGATGTCTCAGGCGGGGCGCTGGTTCCAGCTACCTAAAGGGAGCCGCCGAGGGGTATGACACGGTCCCGTTCGCGGCCGTTCTGTGGGGATGTCTCAAGCGGTTTGCCTGTTTTCTGTCTCAACATCCTTCGCTTGGAGAGCAGATGGTGAGGATGTCTCAGGCAGGGCGCTGGTTGCAGCTACCTGAAGGGAGCCGCCAAGGATGCTTTCACGGCTCCGTTCGTCGCCGTTCTGTGGGGATGTCTCTAGCGGTTTGCCTGTTTTCTGCTTTTGCGTTGTCCCGAATGGCTCTCCCCGTTGCGTACGGCGGTCAAGGAGGAGTGACCAGGTGTTGCTGGCGCAAAGCCTGTGCCCCTACAATATGAGATGCACATATGACCCATATGGCTAGACGCTCATTTTAAAATCCCAAATACAATATTACCCTTTAACAAGGATGCGCATATTGGGAGCTCCACGCAGTGAGTAATTTTTCATTACTCTTGAATATTCCTCCTGTATAGGGACAGGCCTAACCTAACCCTGGCATTCACCGTCCCTGCAGCCTCCAGTCGCACTGGACAGGAGGATTCCGATCCCCTGCCGGCCTGCTGCTGGAAATCGACGCTGCCCCGATGGCGGCAGAGATGCTCATCCTCCACACGCCTCGGCGATGTGCGCAGCCACCTCGGCCGCCCCAGGCTGCGGACCCCCGGAGCAAGCGATCGAGACGACGTGCTGAAGCAGAGGAGAGACGCGGAGTCAATCTGGGCGACGCGGAGCGCGCCAGGGGCGGCGCCGGAGGCGCCGCCAGGGAGCCCCAGCGCGGAGCCGAGAAACACGCGCGGAGCGCCAAAAGCTTAGGTGTGTGGCGTGTTTTCTTCTCCGACCTCCAGAGCGCGACCGCGACGAGCGGCGCGCCCCGCCGCCGCCGGTGCCTGGACCGCCGCCGTGCCAAAAAGTGAGGCGCACGCCGCGAGCCCGCTCTGTCGGGTCCGGGCGCCAGGCAGCTCGCTCGCGCCAGCGGGTGTGTGTGTGTGTGTTGATGGGCTTGTTTTCCACCACCGCCACCATAAGTTGGAGGGGGGAGGGGGTCCTCCTCCCCCTCCTCTTCTTCCTCCTCCCCATCCTCCACCTCCTTCCCCCCTCCAACTTATGGCGGTGGTGGTGGTGGAAAACAGGCCCATCATGTGTGTGTAGTGTGTGTGTGTGTGTGTGTGTGTGTGTGTGTGTGTGTGTGTGTGTGTGTGTGTGTGTGTGTGTGTGTGTGTGTGTGTGTGTGTGTGTGTGTGTGTGTGTGTGTGTGTGTGTGTGTGTGTGTGTGTGTGTGTGTGTGTGTGTGTGTGTGTGTGTGTGTGTGTGTGTGTGTGTGTGTGTGTGTGTGTGTGTGTGTGTGTGTGTGTGTGTGTGTGTGTGTGTGTGTGTGTGTGTGTGTGTGTGTGTGTGTGTGTGTGTGTGTGTGTGTGTGTGTGTGTGTGTGTGTGTGTGTGTGTGTGTGTGTGTGTGTGTGTGTGTGTGTGTGTGTGTGTGTGTGTGTGTGTGTGTGTGTGTGTGTGTGTGTGTGTGTGTGTGTGTGTGTGTGTGTGTGTGTGTGTGTGTGTGTGTGTGTGTGCACCGCACCTCGCGCGGGCACCGCGGTCGCTGCCGCCCTCGACTCGTCATTGCACCGACCTTGCAGAGGTGCTGCAGCGGAATTCTGCGTGGATTCCTGTCAAGGCAGAACCCCGAAGCGGCGAGTGAAAAACGACGTGGATTTCGCGTGGATTTGTTTTAGTCTTCATTCCTGGCTCCCAACAAATCCGCGCGAAATTCACCTCGAAATCCAAAACGAAATTCTCCGGGACACTCCGGGCCCGTCCTGTCGTTTTTTTTTCCGAACGGAATCCGCTCTGCGAGGTTGGCGCCATGAGACTCGGAGTGGGACTTCGACGCGGCAGTGGCGGCGGGGTGCGAGGAGGAAGTGCCGTCTTTCGACGTCTCGCAGCAGGGCAGAGGCATGCTTGAGGGACCGCAGGCGGCGGTCTCGAGTCCAGCCACAATCCATCACGCCGTCGACAACGACGCTGAGCAGGCTGAGAGCGTGCACGTGGCTGCTGCGCGGGATGCCGTTCAGCCGCCTCCAGCCGCGGCGCCGTCGGCGGAGGCTTGCGCGGCTGCGCTGGGGGAGGCTCTGGCGGCCGCTGCGCGGCAGGTGCAGCGTTCGTCGCCGAGTCTGTCGCCTGCCGCGTGACCTGGGACGACGCCGTGGACCTAGGGGTCAAGTGGGGGTGCTGGACAGCGGCCCTCGAGGGATACTTCATCCGCGTGTTGGGCCCCCCTGCCGAGCTGCAGCCCCCTGTACTGCGGCGCGGCACCCCGCGGGAGCCGCGCACCGTCCGTGTGCGCGCGCCGCAGGCGGCGGTGCCGATGGCGGACCGCTCTGCTGCGTGGTGGTCCATCGCCGAGGCGCTGGCGGAAGCGCTGCATGGGCAGGGGCACCGAGCGGCCCCGGAGCTACCCGTCGCCGCAGCCTCCGATGTGGCGAGCGAGACGTCGCGCCAGCTCCGCGTGCATGCTGACGCGCTGCCCCGAGACGGCCCTCGCCCGCTGGATGCAGGCACGTTCCTGGGATGGCAGGTGGCCCTCCGCCAAGCTCCAGAGTGGCCCGCAGACCGCGCCCGCAGCATGCATGCTGCGATCGGGCAGGTGACCGCCAGAATGGAGCGCGCAGAGGCGCGGGCGCGGCTCCGGGAGTCCGAAGCTTGGCTCTGCCGAGCAGCAGCGAGTCAGCCGAGCAGGGCGATCCGCTGGTCCCAGCCGCGGCCGCTGGCTGCCCAGGATTGCGACGGGGCCGCCGATCCCTCGGGGATGATGGCGGCGCAGCGAGAGGGCTGGGCAGAACGATGGCGAGGCGCAGCTACTGCGCCGCGGCTGGAGCGGCTACTCCAGCAGTGTCGCGTGGCAGCCGCAGAGCAGGAATGGCCAGTTCTGTACGTCGACACTTTCGGGACCACGTCGGCAGGGCTCAGGGCCCGCTCAGGGCGTGGGTTTGGGTCGGGCATGTCCCCCTACGGGCGGAGATCGGAGGAACGATTGAAAGTAATCAGAAAACAGCATTCTCAGAAATGGGCAACTCGTGCCAGAAAAATCGCCCCCGGACAATTTTTTCACTATCTTTGAATACTCCTCCTGCAGAGGGACACCCCTGACGCAAGCGAGGGTCTGACACAGCCTCGGGCCAGCGGATCTGCGCGCGGCAGCCCCGCGAGGGCTCCGCAGGAGAGCGCCTCCTCCAGAGCTCCTCCTGGCCGAGCGCGAGTCGCGCTCGGCGTATGTCGGGTCGGGCGCAAGGGGGGGATAGCAAAGAGGGGGGTTTGAGACTCAGCTCACGTAGCTGATTTTTCTGGCGCCTCCCGGCGCCGGAGGCGGCTATGTATCGAGGAATGGGCCCCTCGGTGAGGCCGAAACCAGCTGCATGCAGCAACTTTCGTAACCCCCCCTTTCCCAATCCCCCCTTTTCGTCCGGCCCGAGTATGGCCGTGGCAGCTCCTCGTCCTGCTGCTGGCTCGGGAAAACGTAAGACTCGGGTACGGAGGACTCAAGACATGGCCTGACAGGGCCATCAAAAACATGGCGGGACCCAGTCTGACCTTCGACGCAGCCTCCCGCTGAAGACACCCCACGAAAACTGGGCCGTCAGAGTCCATGACGCGCTCGTCAAAAAACGCTGGCAAACCCGAGTTTCGGCTTACTCGAGTCTTACGTTTCCCCGACTGGTGTGCACCCTGGACAAGCCAGCCGGGGGCGAGAGGGGGGTCGCACTCGTTCCTTGGGCGCTTCGCGCCTGGGGGCAGCTTCGCAAGCCGCTGTCGATGATCCTCAGAACGCGTGCTGGCCCCAACGCGTGTTTGTCCATCCAGGCCCTTCGACACGACCCAGGCGACGTAATCATCCACTGCTTGGGCTGAAGGGGGTAAACACACATTGGGCCAACACACGTCCTGAGGATCATCGAATCTGTGCACCGAGTGGTGTGACCAGCGTTTGGTCGGGCATGTCCCCCAGGCGGATTTTGGAGGATAAGTTGAAAAACGTTCCAAAACATCAAATCTGCTAAACAACATCGTCCCCTATTTTTTATACGATTTTTGAATATTCCTCCTGTAGAGGGACGTGCCCGACTTCAGACCAGCGCGCCGGCTTCTGGGACGAGGCGGTGCGCGGCTGCTCTGCTGTCAGAAGCGGGCCCCCAGGAGGCCTCCAACAAACACCTCACAAGCCTGCAGAGGATCCGAAAAAAACTCCCCAGGGGCCCGAAACGGAGGCGGAGGGGGCTCGCGGCGGGCGGGGGTTCCACTGGGCCGCTGGGGAACGCTGGGGAACGCTGGGGAATGGGGGGATGGGGGGCGGGGGCGGGGCGCGCCGTGCGACGCAAAATGACATGGTCGGGGCCTTCCTGCCGAGGCTCACGTAGATCTTCCAATCCTTGAACTCGATGGGCGACTGAGGCGGGCGAAAGTTTGCGCCTCGCGCGCGCGAACCCATTGTGGGACATTGCGGAGTTCCAAGGCTCCCTCGACCCGATCACGACGCTCGAGCGGTCGCTCGCCCTGGGTTTCCCGGCACGCTGCGCGGGGCTGAGCGCCCTGGCGTACCTGGGGCCGCGCTGTGGGACTTTGCGGGGTTCCACGGCTCCCTCGACCCGATCACGACGCTGGAGCGGTCGCTCGCCCTGGGATTCCCGGCACGCTGCGCGGGGCTGAGCGCCCTGGCGCACCTGCGGCCGCGGTTGCCACGGTCGCGTGGCGCGGCGTCGGTGCCGGTTTTGCACGCGTGCTCCGTTTTGACACGCGAATGGTCGGCGAACCACGACGCGCGGCGCATTATTTACGGGATGCTGGAGCGGCTGCACCCCGATTGCGGCGTACGGGGAATGACGATTGGCCAAAGGGTGGACGACGTCAACTTCCGCCACGAGGGCCCCGCCGATGTCGTGGGGCACGGACCCTCGGGGCTGCCGCCGCCGATGTCGCCGCCGAGGCGCGAGAGTTGCAGCCCGAGGCCTCGACCAAGTCGGCTGCGGTCGCATCGCCCCGCGACGTCGGCGCGGACGTGGTCTCCGAGTGCGCCCGGCGCGGCGCGCAGCTGCGGCTCAGGGGCGTTAGGTTGGAACTCGGCCTCGAGAGGGGCCACTCTCGTTGCGGCAACCGCATTGACCACCGCAGGCGCGTGCCGCGCGTCCGGGAGCAGACGAAGAAGTTCGCGCGGGCCGCGCGCACTCCGGCCACGAGCAGGGCGAGCCGGCTGCTGACGCAGATGCCCCCAATGCCGCGGGCCTCATACTGAGCATCGTTCAACCGATCCCTATCCTCATGAACGTGGCCTGGGCCCCAGTGGCCGATTGACCCCCTAATTAGATGGAGGTGTAGGCCGTTCCCTTCGGGCTTCGAAACGTGTGTGTGTGTGTTTGTGTTTGTGTGTGTGTGTGTGTGTGCGTCCCCAGCTGGGGTGCAAGGGTGCTGGGGGTCTGGATAGATAGGTAGATAGATAGATAGATAGATACAGAAATATAGATATAGATAGATAGGTAGATAGAGCGACACGGAAACGGCGGTCCTGCCTCATGGCCGAACACTCGGCCGCCCCGCTCAGCGGCTCGTAGTGCAAGGACGTGTGCAGCACTGGGCCACGCGCCCCTCCACGGAACGAGGTCGAACTTTTCATGGGGATGGGCATCGGTCAAACGATACTGACATACGGCGCCTCCGCCATGGGATTGGCGCCGACTCCGAGGGCGCGCATGAAGCGCGCAGCAGCGGCGTCCAACGGCGGCGTGCCGCACGGCCGGTGCCGCCGCACGTTCCCGGCGCTGGAGTTCGGGGCGCGGGGGCCAACTCCCCCAGCAGCGCGGGGGCTGCTCACCGCATGGTGCAACCTGCAGCGGAGGCCGGTCCACAAGAAACCTTCCACAAGAAACCCAACCCTGAGGCCCCAGGAAGTCCATGGACTGTCGGTGTGGGAACGCCACGCTGTTCCATAGGGAAGCCATCGAGACCCAGGAAGCCCAGGGCACCCTGGAGGCAAGCAGGGTGTTTCTTGGCATGGGTATCCACTGTACTGGCGGAGCCGACGGGCCGTGCCGACACTCGATCCCGCTTGCGGCGAGCCTGGCCAAAGCTCGTGCGCCGAGCCGCCCGTCGAGCGCTGTTTCGGGCAGGAGGCGGAGGGCGGTGGACGTACCCATCTCGGCAGTGGTCGCAACGCTGCTGGACTTGGGCTGGACGCACTCCGAGTCCGACCCTGCGGCATGGAGTAGTGAAAATTATCATGTTTAACAGAGTCGATGCTCATGGGTGAGGGACAGTTCGGGAGTGCTGAGAAGAGCCCTCTGCCCGCGCCAAGCGCGTACAAGAACCGCTGTGCTCTACGCGCACGTGCAGGCGCGGGTCACTCCGCACCGCACAGCGCGCGATCGGCGGGGCGCGCCGCCGCCGATCAACCATGGGCAATAGTTCACAGAGGTGGCTGGAGCAGACTTCGCGGTGGACACAATCACAAGATCCTCAGTAGCACTGGCAACGACAGGGTTGTTACCGAAATAGTTCACTGAGGTGTCTGGAGCAAACTTCACAACGGTCGCATCATCACCATCACCATCACCATCACCATCACCATCATCATCATCATCATCATCATCATCATCATCATCATCATCATCAGCATCATCATCATCATCATCATCATCGTCATCATCATCATCATCATCACCATCATCATCATCAGCAGCAGCAGCATCATCGTCATCGTCATCGTCATCATCATCAACGTCATCATCACAATCGTCATCTTCATCATTATCATCATCAGCATCATCATCATCATCATCATCGTCCTCATCCTCGTCCTCATCATCATCAGCATCATCATCGTCGTCATCGTTATCATCACCATCACCATCGTCACCATCATCATCGTCATCATCATCAGCATTACCAGCATCATCATTATGAGCATCATCATCATCATCATCAGCAGCAGCATCATCATCAGCAGCGTCGTCATCATCAACATCATCACCATCACCATCACCATCATGATCATAAGCATGATCATCATCATCATCATCATCATCATCATCATCATCAGCATCATCATCATCATCATCATCACCAGCAGCAGCATCAGCATCATCATCTTCATCTTCATCTTCATCTTCATCATCATCAGCAGCTTCGAGGCGGCGAGCGTTGCAGGGGACGAGCCGCAGGAACCGACGGAATCTGTGGAGGCGCTGGAGCAGTGGGTCTAGGGCGCCACCTGGCGCGGCTTGGCCCTGCGCTTCGCTGGGGAATGCCTCGAGGACGGCCGTGACCTTTTCCACTTGCGTTAGGTCGGGCATGTCCCCCTACAGGCGTATTTGGGACGAGAGAGACACCAACAATATCCAACAAGCATTCAAAAATGGTCAAAGTTAGCCGAACAATCGTCCCCCGACTACTATGTTTGGATATTTTTGAAAATTCCTCCTGCAGAGGGACATGCCCGACTTAACACTTGCACCAGGAGCTGCGCCGCCTCGAGCACTAGTCAACATGGCGAAGGCTGCGGGTGGCAATTGCAGCGGGAGCGCACCGAACCCTCTCGCGCCGTGGTGGCGCTGGGACTGAGGGCGATCCCGAGGAGCTCCTTTGCCGCCGCTGCAACCGGCGATACACACAGAGGCACCGATGCGCAGGTTTTGGGAATGCGACGGTAAGGGGGGCATTGAGGCCTGCGCGGTGACGGCGGACCTTGATCGGGCGTTGGAAAAACTGGGTTAAATGGGACCTGGTTTAGTGATGTGTGACTTGAGGAAGCCGCGCGGCGAGAGGCAGCAGGGTGTCCATGCTTCTGGCTGCGCGGCCTCGTTCCCGCTGCCTGGACTGCGCCGCCGCTGGCCAATAATTAGGATCCCGAGGCGTAGCCATTGGGTCGAAGACCCGACCCTGTCGCTGGCGACGGCAGGCAGTGGTGGAG
>CAUYUJ010016882.1:902381-928029 GCA_963575745.1 Prorocentrum cordatum
AGGTCTTCCTCCTCCTCCTCCTCTTCGACCTCCTCCTCATCCTCTACCTCCTTGACCCTCCAGCTTATGGTGGTGGTGGTGAAAAGACGCCCATGACTCTATGACCCCTCTCCCCTTCAGGTTGATGCCAGGCACGGAGCCCCCGTGCTGGCCCCGACTTTTCGGTTTGCCCTTACAGGCACCGGCAGGACACTGTTGATCTGGGTCTGAACTGTTCTAAACTCCTTGAGTCGCGGAGGAGAAGGAGGAGGAGGAGGAGGAGGAGGAGGAGGGGGCCAGAAGCTGATGCCACCCAGTGGTAAGCTGACGCCACCCAATGGTGGGAGGACGTGCAGTCGGAAGTGTCTTGTGGTGGTGGGCCTTTTGCCGAGCGTTCTGATCGATACTCCCCCCTAGAAGAGCTTCCGTGCGTTAGTCAACTTTGTATAACACAGGGCCTTTATCATCCTCCGTAGGGGTCCGCGGGGGCCCCATGTTTATCTCGAGGCCCCCGCTGCCACCAACCTGGTGTCCAACGGATTGGTCATGCCTTTCGCCTCAGCATCGGCTTCGGCTTTCACGTTGGCTCCCCATGACCCTGATCGGGTCCAGCCGGTGGTGATTCCCAGTCCAGCTGTGAAGATCAAAGCGCCTCGCACGCCGATTGCTTCTCAGGGCTCTCCTGGGGAAACTGGTACCCCCATCCTTACTCCTCTGAGGCCAGACGAGGTTCCCCTTGGCAAGTTCGCCCCAATTGCTGAGACGGGTCATGTATCGGAATGGGGCAGTGCCCAGTAATGGCCAGTCAGGACCTCCGACGACAGCGTGTTGCTTCAGGAGCACCATTTACACTCTAACAGTTTCCTTCGGCCAGATCGTGGTGCATTCGCAGTGGATGGAAGCTGGTGCTTCTCCCAGCAAGCAGAGGACCAGAAGGCAGCCTCGACGCAGGTGTTGCAATACCTGCGGAAGCTGGACCTGGATTGCGCGCGCTTCCCTCTGGTGCCGAGGTGTGGCCTCACCGAGCTGTAGGCACCATGGCTCCATTGCAGGACCGAGTTCAGATCCCGTGTGTGGGGGCTGTGCACGATTGTTCGGGCTTGTCCGGACAGAACGTAAAGATCCTCAGCGCATGCGGCTCCCTGTTCGGGTCCCTGGGGCTCCCTGCCATCATGCGCAGGGACTTCAACATCGAGCCATCGGTCATCGTGGAATCGAACGTCAATGAATGTTCTCAGGTACAGTGGCTGATTCCTGACAGTTATACTTGCACGGGCACAGGAGAGTTGAACAAACGCGACTATGCTTTGGCTAACGACTAGTGCCTGTTCAAGTACAGCCGGGAATGTCGCAGGTGTCCATGATCAAGGGCGCTGACCTGTCTTCGCCATTTCCCGTGCGAGCTAAGCTCCGCCCTCCCTCATGGTCCTTGCAAGCACTGGCTTTCAGCACGCCTCCTAAAATTCCGACCCTTGAGCGGGGACCGACCGTCCCGGCATTCCTATAGGCCTACCACGATATGTTCCGAGATCCCGAATACGTTCTAAGAACAAACACAATATTCTGATAATATAAACATCATGTGTTAAACACAAAACCGTCCCAGCCAGACATGTTCTAAGAACATTTCGCGGATACCACAAAAGATTCTTAGAACATTGTTTGGTAGGCCTATACGCACGCCAGGACGCTTCGCCACTGCTTGAGATGCTGGCCTTCAGAGCTCATGTGATCGGGCCAGGTCGGCGGCTGAAACGGGATATTCGTTGCCACGAAGGACAAGCTTACTCAACTTTACAGCCTGTGGGCTGATACTGCCGAGAGAGGGCTTCTGGCACTCGGGGAAGGACCCTCATCAGTTTTGGAGGAGAATTCAAGAACAAGTTCTTCGGGACCCCTAAAGGCCTCGCCTCTATGTCTACCGCTGGTCGCATTCGTTCCTGCCTGTGCAGTGTATATTGCAGGCGTTCTCTAAGGCAAGGTTGGCTCCCTCGAGCAGGCCAGCCATCCTGCATGCGCAGCAGGCTCTGCTCGACTTCGGCGCATCTTTCGCAAGGGTCCTTGAAGAAGAAGAAATTGGTCATCACCAGGCCTTCTCAATGATATCAAGGATAGGTTGGTTCTGGCGGACGGACTTGATCATCCTGTGTATGGTCACGGTGCCGAAGCAGGAACGCTTCTTTTCTGACTTTAGCTGAGCGAGCTGCATGATGCGTTCAAAAGCTGGCTTGCCGAGGTTGAGACCGAAGCTAGAACCTTGGCGCACAAGAAGTGAAAACATTGGTTGCTGTCCCGTGCTGACAAGGGGGCGAAATGCATCCACATGGTTTCAAAAGGAGCCACTCCTTGGGTACCCTCCACCGCGTTGGCCTCCGACGGCCTCATTATGGCCGACCCTCGTTCCCTTCTTCCTGCCGAGTGTTAGATGGGCTTCCCTCTGGGGAGATGGTAAGTCAGATCCTCAGATGCCCAGTGGGGTTCCCTCCCCTCCGCTCCATCCCATCACTCCTGATCAGATTCGGCTGGTGTCAAAGAAGTGTCAGAAGCAGACTGCTGTCTCAGCAGACGGCTTCCATAGGAAGCTCATCTGTTGGGCGAGGGTAATTTCCAATTCCTTTTCGACATTATCATGGTAATGGAGCGTCCCGCCATTCTCTCTCAGCTGTCGGTCTACATAACCCGCCCCCTTGTCGAAGCATCTTGGTAGCCTTCGCCCCATCGGCATTTCTTGCTCGATATATAACGCGTACCATTGCGAAAAGGCTCATATGCGTTCGCACGTTTGTGCTGGGCCTTTTCAAAGGGAGTCCAGGATGTTGCCTGGAGGCAGGCTGCTCCGGCCGAGGGCAGCATCGCGGCGGCCAGGGAAGACGCGGCCACTCCCTCGACGGACCTCTGCAAGCATTTTTGCGCTGCTTGACCTCCAGCGGCTTGCGGAATCTCTCGGGGCCGGCTCGGGACACCCTTGGAACTTTGGCATGTGGAATTCAGTGTACGACGGCCTACGTCGCCCATTGCTGTCCGAATGTTGCGCATGCGCGGCAGCAAGAATGCAGACCCGTGCCGAGAGACGCCATGTCATGCAATTCTCCTGGTTTGTGCTGCCTGGTCATTGCCGTGTATTCCCCAGCGAGTTTCTTTTCCCTGGGTGGTTTCATGGATGTGCCCTATCTTAGGCTCGGTAAAGGTCCAGCTGTATTGGAATCGGTGCTCAATCGTGAAGCTATGCTGGGTTCTTTCCCTGTGTGGTTTCATGGTTTCACGGATGTGCACTGTAGCTGGGAGGCATTCTGAGCAGCCAGGCCTTCTCGGCAGGCCTGGCTGCTCAGATGGCCTCCCGGCTCGCATCCCGAGTTGTCCGCTGTGGCTCCAGAGGTCGGTCCGTGGCGCAAAGACTTCCCCGTGCTACAGGGCCACTCGGAGGCTAGACGCCCTCGTTCAGGAAAGCGAGGGTAAGAGGATCGAGGGACAGGCCTCGGGTCCCACTCAGGCTGCGCAACGTTGGGAGGTGGCCGACGCCTTGAGGAGGGAGGAGTCTGTTACTGCAGCGCCCTCTGTGACGCAGCGAGCTGGCGAGGCCTCGGGAACAGACCAGATGCCAAATCTTCTCTGCACGTCGGCTTTGACCTCTGCCCTCGTGGTTTGGTCAGTGCCGCGAGTAGCACCGCAGAGGTCGCCGCCAGCTGGCGTGACAGCGCAGGCTCGTTGCCTCGGGCCTTGCTTGTGACGAGGAGGCCTCGATACGGTCTGCGCCTCTTTCCTCGGCGTCGTGGGTGCTCCTCCAACGCCTCTCCTCTGACTCTGCCCTCAGTGGTGCCGGGTGCCCTGAGGCTTTGCGGCGCCAGGTGAGCCATACGGTCGGACGTACTGCAGAACCCCCTTCAGGAACACGAGGCCCTCCGCCAGCCAAACGGACGAATGTTCGAGGGCATCCCCCCAAAGATGCACAATAGCATCCAGCAAGCACGGAGAACACCAGCGTACCCTCCCCGAGCCGACCAAAATCTGATACTTCGGTCCGACCGAGCGCCCGCGCTCGTTTTTGCTGCATCACGCACTGCAGCTTGGCCTCGCCTGTCTGTCTGGTGGTGTGGTGCTGGCCTTCGGGCCGCATCTGAGTGCTTTCGGAAGGCACCAACTATGCACCAACACCGATCCCGGCCAGGATCACCCTGGGCCCAGGATCGGTGTGTACGCCGTCCTGCCTTGGGCAGAATGCATACACACCGATCCTGGGCCTAGGATCGGCCTGGCCAGGATCGGTGCAGGTGTAGAACTGGTGCCCTCCGATGCCTCTCGGCATGCAGTCCCTGTCCGCCCGTGCCACGTTGCGTCGCGCGCCTGCAGTTCTGCCGGTGTCTGGTGCTGGCCCCTCGGCTGCCGGTGCCCTGTGCATCCCGCAGCGCCGCTCTCCCTGCTTGCAGGGCGTGGCGGTTTCCCTCGCAGCCGCCACTGTCTCTTCAGAGGTGGACAGCCCCAACAAATCCTCCTCCTCTTCCTCCTCTTCCTCTTCTTCTGGGCCTTCTGAGCCTTCTCCTTGTCTCCTGCTCCTCCTCCTCCTCCTCCTCCTCCTCCTCCTCCTCCTCCTCCATCCCCCCTTCTGTTCCTGCTACCGTATCTCTCCCCGATATCCTCTCCCAGGCTTCTTCCTCCTCCTCCTCCTCCTCCTCCTCCTCCTCCTCCTCTTTCCCTCTTCCTTATCAACAACACTTCCCCGTCGCACTCCGATGCCGGTCGGAAGGGCGGGCCGGGCTGAGACTTCCGCACTATTCCTGACCACTTCACGGATGGAGGGCGGGCTGCTTTCTAAATGTGGCTTTGCCATAGCGCAGCGCACATTCGACCTATACATTTGCAAGAGTTGAACGTCTAGAGGGCAATCTGCTTTCAAAATGTGTCTCCCGCCTTCGCACCGTGTACATTCATCTCACAAGTTTGCAAGAGTTTCACCGATGGAGGGTGGGTTCCTTTCAAAATCTCGCTCCCGCCTTCGCGCCGTGCACATTATTTGCAAAAACTTGTAAAAGTCTCACGGATGGAGGACGGCTCCTTTTCAAAATGTGGTTCCCGCCCTTTCGCGGCGTACAGCGACTATGCATCCTCGCCGCCCCTGGCCAGGCCCACCCTGTGGGCCCAGGACCTTGGCCTCCGACGTTGTGAGGTCGTACGCGCTCCCGCTCGCTCTGGGAATCGGTGCGCGCGCACGACCGCACCGCGGGTTCGTGTCGTGACGACCCCAGCGTTGGTTCCTGACAACGCGGGGATCGTTCCACCTTGAACGATCGGCCGATTTCGAAACGTCAGATCGTTCAACATCGACCTTCTGGGCCGCCAGCGGCGTTCAACGCTGAACGCCCGCGACGGGGTCGCCGCCGGTCGACACGACACGGTCCCGCTCGCTCTGGGAATCGGTGCGCGCGCCCGCCCGCAAGCAGGGCGACGCGACTGTGCATCCCCGCCGCCCCTGGCCGGGCCCACCCTGTGGGCCTGTGAGCGGCGCGTCCGCCCCCCGTGGGCTTGGCCACGGAGGCACGCGCACGGATCTCGGCCCCCGGGGTGCCGGGGGCGCGCAAGCATCGGCTACACGCAAGAGTGACCCTGGGTAAGCGTGACCTCTGGTTCGGGGAGACGTAAGACCCGGGTACGGGGGACTCGGAAATCCCCGACGAGGTCGTCAAAAAAATGACGAGGCCGAGCCTGCATTTTGACGAGGCCTCCCGCTGCAGACATCCCACGAAACTCCTCCTCGTCAAAATCCGAGGCGCGGTCGTCAAAAAACGATGGCGAACCCGAGTCCCGGCAAACCCGGGTCTTACGTTCCCCCGACTGGTGCGCGGCTTCTTGGGGGGCGCGGGGAGACCAGACCTGGGCGCGCAAGCCGCTGCCACCGCTTCGTTTTCAGCCATCTGAGGGCCCATCTGTGCCCGCACCAAAGGTCACTCCGGCGAAAGGTCACTCTTACGTCTAGTCGAAAACAAGGATCAGCGATCCATGGATTTGGCGCGCGGTCGCCAAATCCGTGGATCGGGGAAGGTGCCCTCCCCAAAATGCGGCCGGTGCCGCCTCGTTCGGCGGCGGGAACCCGCGATTTCCCATGGAAACGGGACCCGTCGCTAATCCACGCCCCCTTAATCTATCCATGGTTGAGATCGCCTGAGGGTGGGCCCCCGGCCCCAGCAGGTGGCTACGCTCAGGTCGGGCATGTCCCCCTACAGGCGGATTTTGAACGGGCGAAGAAATACCCCCAAAATGTTCAGAACATAATTAAAATGATAAAACATCGTCTACGTAACGATGTTTTGCCTATGTTTGAAGATTTCGCCTCTAGAAGGACAAGCCCGACTTAAAGCGACGCATGGATTCCGTCGCCCGGCGCGAGGCGGCGGCGAGGTGTAAGCCGAAGGAGTCCGCGAGCACATCAAGCTGAAGGACGGGAGGGTCCACGTGCTCAGGCAGCTGCGTTGTCTCGTCCTCGAGAGACCGCCGAAACGATCAACCTCCTCGCGGGCTGCAGCCATCTTGCTACCATGCGGAACGCTCTATGAATCACGAAGCGGCGTGTCTGGCCGCCGCGGGCCTCGGCCACGACCAAGTTCCCCCATCCGGATCGAAGAAACGGGACGGCCCGAAAGCCACGGCTCCTCCCGAACCCGAACTGGTTATTCCAGCGTCTTGGCTGTACCCTCCAGGCCCGCCACATTTCAGGCAGAGAGTCTCGAGCCTCGGTCAAGCTGCCCAAGGATTCGCTGCAGCTGTCGCCGAGCGGCTTGCGCTTGCGCAGCTTAGCATAACACCTCGGACGGCGTTAATAACATCACACGTGTTGAATGTCGCGATCGGGTGGCAAATAGCCGAGTGCATGTAGCAAGGCGTGAAGCTCTGCTGTGCTGACGCGTTACCTGGATGCCACCAAGACGAAGCCGAAGCCCATCCTACGCACGAGAGGCGTTTCGAACTGTTGTGGTATGACCAACAACACTGCCCTGACGTATCGGCGAAAGCTCAAGTCCGAGGAGCGAATCCCTCCCGAAACATCTCCGGCAACTGCCAGCGGCTCGGGGGCTCTTTCCAGACCCGTCGAAAACGCGCCAACAGACGGCCACGATGAGCTCGCGTACACCCTGAGATCCTTCAGCTCAGCGATCTGGCCCCTGAACGTCTCCATGGCGACTGGAGAGGCGAGGATTACTGAACCAGTGGATTCCAGTGTCCTTGCATACCAAAATCCATCAGTTCAGCAATCTTCGCCTCCCCAGTCGCCATGGAGACGCTCAGGGGCCAGATCGCTGAGCTGAAGGATCTCAAGAATCGTATCTCGGGTCGGGCGACAGGGGGGGATAGCAAAGGGGGGGGTTGAGAATCAGCTCACGTAGCTGATTTTCCCGGCGCCTCCCGGCGCCGGGCGGCGCCCATGTATCGAGGAATGGGCCCGGCGGCTGGGCCGAAACCAGCTGCATGCAGCAGATTTCGTAACCCCCCCTTTCCCAAACCCCCCCTTTCGTCCAGCCCGACAACAAATGCTGTCCCAAACAAACAGCGGCCGCTGTTAGGCAGGCGGCCTGTTGTCTCAAATGGACACAGGCCGCGGCGGCGCGGACAGCGAGCCCTGTTCAAAATGAGCAGGAACTGCTGTTGGGCATCGTACCTAGTCTTTCCGTACCCATGTCGGTCGTCCCGATCAGGGGCCAGATCGCCGAGCTGAAGGATTTCAAGATGCGTAGCTCGGCCTCGTCCGGGGGAGGTTCTCCACCCTCGGGCCGTGCGCTGGGCTCGGGCCTCACATCCTCGCATACCGAAATCCATCAGTTCAGCAATCCTCGCCTCCCCAGTCGCCATGGAGACGCTCAGGGGCCAGATCGCTGAGCCGAAGGATCTCAAGATGCGTAGCTCGGCCTCGTCCGGGGGGAGGCTCTCCGCCATTTTGGGCCGTGCGCTGGGCTCGGGCCTCGCATCCGCGGAGGAGCTGAAGGATCTCAAGATGCCTAGCTCGGCCTCGTCCGGGGGAGGCTCTCCGCCCTTTTGGAACTTGCGCTGGGCTCGGGCCTCGCATCCGCGGAGGCGCTGAAGGATCTCAAGATGCCTAGCTCGGCCTCGTCCGGGGGAGGCTCTCCGCCCTTTTGGGCCGTGCGCTGGGCTCAGGCCTCGCATCCGCGGAGGAGCTCAAAGATCTCAAGATGCGTAGCTCGGCCTCGTCTGGGGGAGGCTTTCCGCCATTTTGGGCCTTGCGCTGGGCTCGGGCCTCGCATCCGCGGAGCTGAAGGATCTCAAGATGCGTAGCTCGGCCTCGTCCGGGGGAGGCTCTCAGCCCTTTTGGGCTGTGCGCTGGGCTCGGGTCTCGCGTCCTGGGAGGACAGCTTCTCCCCCGGCGGGAGGAGGCTGCAACCGCGGATGCTGCGCAGGGGCCGGCCGTCCCGGGCCTTCCCACGGCCCTGCCACGAGAAGTGCTCTTAGAACCCGAAGCTGCTCCAAGAACAAAGACAGTGTTAGTAGAACACAAACCCGATGTGTGAAGACAAGCTAGTCCCAGCCCTGCCACGAGAAATGTTATTCTGAGCATTTTCTCAGCGTGGAGGGTTCAGGATGAACTCCATATGGGCTTTGAGACCTCGAGAATCAATCCGTCCTGTGATTCACCTGTTGCAGATTCAAACCTCGAGAATCCATCGAAACGGTTTTTTAGATTTCACCCTTTGCCTCCCCCCCCAAAAAAAGAAGATGCTCGGTTCTTAGAACCCGAACTGTTCCAAGACCAGAAACAATGTTATTAGAACAAAGACCCGATGTGTAAAAAGAAGACGGTCCCAACCATACATGTTCTTAGAACACTTCGTGGAAACCAGATAGGCACGCCAGGACGCTTCGCCACTGCTTGATGATAGCCTGCCGTTGGCGCAGACTGCACGGCATGGAGCCGCCGGCCCGCCGCACCAGCCACGCGGGCGACCCAGGCTATAGTCACTGGTGGTCGCGTCCACCTCGGCCTCGGCGGCCTGCACGGCCACGGCGTCCAGCTCTCACTGGCCCTCGCCGTCCATGTTCAGCCCAGCCAATCGCCACGTCTGTGGGAGGCGGTCTCGGGGATTATTCGGAGGCGAGGATAAGGGGCGAATAGCCCAGGGGAGAGCAATACATGTATCCAGGGGCGCCGATGATCTATGTCTTCGACAAGGCTCCCAAGCGAATACGTGCGATGCCCGTCCCTGGGCTACTCGCCCTGATCGTCGCCGCCGAAGTATACTGACCAGGGTCAATCCACACCTGGCTCAGTCAGGCGTTGCAGGATCCTGCAAGATCCTGAAGGATGCTGCGCCCAAGCCCAGATCAGATCACCCCAGGCACTGCAGGGTCCTGCAAGATCCAGCGCTCTGACTGACCCCCGTTTGCACCGACCCCCGTCCCTTGGAGCCCCGACGGTTCGGCAGGTGCCCCAGCGCTTCTGCCCGCCGCGGGCATCGCGGAGGCCGCCCTAACTGGTGCCGCCGTGAGCGTAGGTCTTCCCTGTCATTGGGGAGGTGCGGACCTAGCGCCAGTCGGGGATAGAGGAGCGAAAACTCCTTCTATTTGCTCCTCCCGGCGACCAATCGCTTCGGGATCTTAAGCCTGTCCTGGGATGTTAGGCGCTCTGAGAAGGCCGTGGTGAAAATCGTCGCTTCGACGTCTTTCGCTGTCACGGTGGTAACGGCTGCCTTCGAAATGGAATAGTCACCGTATGTGCACGCATAGGGGCATGGGTAGGGAAATTGGCTCCGAACGGCGATGCTCAGGGAATGTGTTCTTCCGTATGCCGAAGGCCTGAGCCAAGATGGCTACGGCGGTACAGCAGCAAGAGAAAGAGAAGAAACGGCAGCATCAGCGGCCGCAGCAGGACCATCAGCAGAAGATGAGGGCCTGCATCTGACTCAGCATCATGCTGTTCATCTGCAGCGTCTGGACCATCCTCAACACCGACGGGCGCAGTGCCCTCCTCCTCTCTTCTCCTTCCCTCTCCCCCTCCTGTTCTTCTCCTCCTACCCCGCCTTACTCCCTCCTCCTCTTCCTCTTCCTCCTCCTCCTCCTCCCCCTCCTCCTCCTCCTCCCCCTCATCCTCCTCCTCATCTTTCTCCTCCTCCTCCTCCTCCTCCTCCTCTTTCTCCTCCTCCTCCTCTTCCTCCTCCTCCTCCCGCCCTCATCCCTTCCGCCTCGAGTTCCCGTTTTCCTGTTTGCCTCGGGCCCCCCGCGACGCAACAAGCCCCGGGGGGCCGTGCCAGGCCGATTCGTGAGAAGGGGTGTGGCCCGCAAGCCGCAGCACAGCACAGGCGGGGAACACAACGTCATGCCTAGCAGAGCAGCACAAACAGCACAATCATTAACTTCCAGAGGTCAACGCGAAATTCTTGGGTCGTCGCTGGGTCCCCCCTGTCGGCGCCAGCGCGGGCCCAAGAGATATGCGCGGACCTCCCAACGTCCATGTTTGTGCCGTAGTTGGCTCTTCGAGCACAGGACAGGCGGGACACGGTTCATCCCGCCGCCTTCCTGTGTCTCTGAGGCCTGTTGATTGGCTCCCTCCTCTTCGCCTTGCGCGCGGCCAGCCATACCTCGACTCAGGCGTCCCGAGGGCCGGCCGTTTCCCCTCCCGCCCGCATCCAAGTGTGCGCGGGTGGTGTGACCGTGACCAATCCGCCAATAGGAAGAAAGGAACACGGAGGCAACAGGACGATCGTAACGCCCTGACACGGTTGGCTCAGGATACGTGCCGAAAGCTCCAGGAATGTTCTGGCGGCCGTCGGCCGTTCGTGCTCGGCCATTCGTCCCTGGCTGCGCGGGACAACAATAGAAACCGAGAAGTCCTGGAACGGGTCATGGCACCTGTGCGCAACGCAAGCAAGACGTAGGCCACTTTGTTGGCCGACGGCAGTCGACGCTGATCGACGCTAGTCGACGATGATCGACGCTGAATCGACGCTAGCCGACACCAGTCGACCCTAAATCGGCGCTCAAGACGGACTTAAGAAGATATACAAGGCTCCCATCACTTGTGAGGGGCAACGGTAGGGGGATGGGCATGGGGGGGATGCATCGACCTGGAATCGGCGATGCATCGTCCATAGATCGGCGAGAGGCCCCCGAAAGTGAATCCGCACTTTCCTGGGCGGGGTGGGGCCATCGGGCCCCCATCGGCGATCAATGGGCGATTGGGGGTCGATGCATCCCCCCCTACGCTTAAGTTGGGCGTGTCCCCCTACACGGGGATTTTCGACGAGAAAAAACCTCCAACAGACTCCAAAATTGCAAAGAATCGCAGAAAAAATGTCCCCAGGCCATGTTTTGTCTATTTAGGAATATCTGTGTTTAGTATTCATGTTTTTTCATCGAAAACCCCTCTGTAGGGGGACGCGCCCGACCTAACCCTGTGCCCGTTTCCCCGGATCGTTGTCCCTGACTCCCACCAGCCCTCTGGGCGTAGGTGGTCTAGAGCAGATCCTCTTCCACCCCTCCCTTTTTCCCCTTGGGGAGGGGTTTACCCCTCCCCCCACTCCCTCCCCTGGACCTGGACGGGGGGGGCCGCGGCGCGTTGGAGCGTCCAAGATGGCCAAAGATGGCTTCAAAAGCGCCTCAGAGAGCGCAAGCTGAGCTCCAAGATGGCTCAAGATAGCGCAAGATCGCTCACGATGGCTCCCAAGATGTTCCAAGAGGCCCCAAGACGATCCCAAAACGGCTCCAAGTGGCCAAAGAGCTCCCTAAGGAGGCCCCGACGAGGCCAACATCGTCCCAAAACCTACGGAAAAAAAACAGTGTGTTTTGGTTTCTCGCCTTTTCGCTTCCGATGGACATCCGAGGCCTCAATATGGCTCCAAGATGGCCCAAAAGGGCCCCACGAGAGGCCCAAGAGAGCCCCAAGGCGGCCCCAAAAGCGCCCAAGAGCGCTCCAAGAGCGCTCCAAAAGAGGCCCAAGATGCGATTGATGGGGCTCCCGAAGGGGGAGGCTAATTGGAGCCCCCCTCTTGTTTGATCGACTCCCTCCGAGATGGCCCCAAGAACGCGCCTACAGCCCCCAAGAGCGCCCCAAAAGCGCCCCACGAGGCGCCAAGACGTCCCCAGGAGGCGCCCAAGAGGCCTCCAAGAGGCTCCCAAGAGACCCCCAAGAAACCTCAAGAGGATTTCCGAAAAAAAGGCATTCAAGACGCTTCTGGCTCTTCGGTTCGCCGTCCTCTTCCTCTTCCTCTTCCTCAACCACCTCTTCCTCTTCCTCCCTCCTCCTCCTCCCCCCCCTCCTCCTCCTTTTCCTCCTTTTCCTCCTTGTCCTCCTTCTCCTCCCTCTGCTCCTTCTCCTCCTTCTCGTCCTCGCCCTACTCCATATCCTCCTCATTATCCTCCTCCTCCTCCTCCTCCTCCTCCTCCTCCTCTTCTTCCTCCTCCTACGACGACGACGACGATTCCTCTTCCATCCTCCCCCTCTCGGGGTCTGCGACAGCTTCCCCCGCCCTTTGTTATCCTGCATGCTCCCCGACTTCCCTGATCACCTCAACTCCCCTGAGCATCGTTTCTGGATGGGCTGGTGGGGATACGCTTTTTTGGATTCGCGGCCCGCAAGTAGAAGTCCAGAGGGCGGTATGACCGAGGCTGGGGCACTGCGACAGACAATTGGCGCGACACCGCGCAGAGTGCACCTGCAGATCTATTAGAAAAAGGCGGCCACGGGTCAACCCGCAGGTGGGGGCGAACCGAAGCCATGCCGAAAGCACGCGGACCCAAAAGTCGCTGAGCGTGTGCCAGCAGAAGAGGGCAACCGCGACTTAGCAGGTGGAACCAGGCCGGACCCGCAGGTGGAGTACCGACCGGCAGCCTGAAGGGGGGGGAGGCAGGGAGGCGCGAGAGGAGAGAGAGAGCACAACCTCAGGGGAAGCGTGGCGGATCCACTCGCTTGACACCCAGGGCGTGAGCGTCAGCGTAAAGCCGGCCACACACAAGCCACCGATGGGGGTCAGGCCGGTGTGCATACTTCACGAACTGGCAGGCGACGCAAGAGGAAGGGCCTTCAGCCAGTGCCTCTGCATCACGGCCCGCCCTCCCGAGCAAAGCCTGGGTGGGGCTATTTCAGCCGACCGCAGGCGAGAGCGCCCACGGGGGCCGCGGGAACCATAGCGGTGTGGCGCCTCTGCTCCCAGGAGGCACAAACTGTGGCCAGAGCCACCAGCTAGCTGGGACGGCCAGGCGGTGCCTTCAGCCGGTCGACCCCGTCCGTCGCGGGCCAGGCGGTGCCTTCAGCCAGGCGGTGCCTTCAGCCGCGAAGCGTCAACAATTTGCTGCCGAAGCTCACGCCGGTCCGATCGCGGCTGCCCGCCCGACGCCCTCTGGTGCGGCCGCGAGAGCGCGGGCCGCGCGGCCCGCGCGCCC
Organism: Prorocentrum cordatum; assembly: GCA_963575745.1. Taxonomy (NCBI): domain Eukaryota; class Dinophyceae; order Prorocentrales; family Prorocentraceae; genus Prorocentrum; species Prorocentrum cordatum. The sequence continues at coordinate 915,735 of CAUYUJ010016882.1, forward strand.
ACCCGACGAGGCGGACTGCCCGCCCGAGTGGGCGGCCCCTCGCTGCCCGTCCGCCCGCCTGGCCCCGCCCCTGAAGGGACCGGAAAGGTGCCGATACCGCTACTCTGAGGTCGGGTAGAGGCGGACGTTGGACAAGAGATAAAAAGGATACACCCAACATACTCCAGACTGGTCAAAAATGCTAGAGAGCAAAATCGGCCCAAGACTATTTTCTGACTATGTTTGAATACTCCTCCTGTGGAGGGACGTGTCTGGCTTCACGCTGCTGCAAAGATCTCTGGCAAGGTGCGTTCTGCCCGAGATGTCGAGGCGTTCCCGGGCGTGGCGACGACGGACGGGTAGAGGTATCCGTACCTGTTCCTCCCGATGAACCCCCTGCGGCCCAGAAGGTCCCCACACCAGCCCTGGGGAGCTCCATCCTTTCGGACTGGTCAAGGCCTCCCCCCTGCCCCTTCCGCGCGCTGGACCGCGCGGCCGTCGACTGGAGTCCACAGGCCCGAGAGCGCGGGCCGCAAGACCCTCGCGCCCACCCTAAGAGGAAACAACGCGTAAACAGAAACTGTTGGCACTCCGCGCTGATTTCTTGGATCTGCGCTGGACACCCTACCTGGCGCGCGGAAAGCGTCAGGGGCGGCGCCGGAGGCGCCGCCGGGGGGGGCCCAGCGCGTATCTAAGAAATCCGCGCGGAGCGCCAAAAGTTCTGTTTGCGGCGTCTTTCTGTGTCGCTTTCCACTCAGAGCGAGGCGCACCCCTGGTGCACTGGTGCACTCCTGAGTCCACAAGTCCACTCTAGGATTAAGTCGGGCATGGCCCTCTCTACAGGCGCCTTTTGGACGAAAAATATAACATACTCCAAACATACTCAAACATTGTCAAAACATAATAGAAGAATCGTTCCCAGACTATTTTGTTTTACTATCTTTGAATATTCCTCCTGTAGAGGGACAGACTCTAGGAGCAGAAAGGGTCAACAATATGGAGATGGCCGAAGAAAGGCAAAGAGGGCGCCTGCGGAGAAGCAGGAAGTCCGGGAGGAGGGAGGGCGAGAGGGAAGGAGAAGAGCAGGCGACCCCGATGCGGGCGTTGGCAGGGCCGGTTTTAGTGGGACCTGGCGTAGTGATGTTTACTCGTCGGTCGGAAGAAGTAGGTAAAAAACATAAAGTAGGAAGGCAGACGAAGTGGATTGGGTCCAGGCCCTCCCAGAGAACAACAAAACACAGCAAACTCATGTCGATTCTTGAAGTAGGAAGGCGCTCGAAGTAGATTGGGATGTGGGAATCCAAAAATACCTACTTTCAACGACCGACCGGTACTGGGGGACGTCCCCCCCCCCCCCGTTTCACTAACCAGAGCTGCCGCCACCCGAAGAAGCACCAGCTACGGCAGACATGGTTGTTAGTGATTCTGGCCAACTGAGTGAGCTACTAACGGGGTCCCCTTACCTGGGGTCCTGGCTGTACCCGAGAGAAGAGTAGGCGACCCCGATATCTTGGCCCCGCCCCAATCCCCAGCCCTCCAGGCGGACAGATCCTGCCTCGGGAGGATGTGGTGGGAGTGAGAAGGCGATAACAAAAACCTCGGAGGTGGCTGGTGCTGCTATTATCCCAAACTGTTGTCCCTTCTCGGAAGGCGCGGAGGCCTCCGAGAAGTCCCGCCGCTTGTTGAGAAGGCCACCTCCTCCTCGCCTCCCCCCTCTGTGGCTTCTGCGAGGCGGTCCATCTGCGATGCGGGCAATGGCTGCGCAACGAGATCCCTTCCGAAAGAAACGCAAACAGCTTCACTGGCCTCGCCTACAGTGCCGTGTCGTGGCCGCACCGTGGCGGGCCGCGTCTGTCCGCCTCTGGCTCCAGGGGCAGCCGTGCAACCACGGCGCCTCGGCATCCTCGAGCGGCTGCCAGTCTCGGGATGCGCGCGTGCACTCTCGCGCGCGTGCGTGAGGAGGGCGTCGCTCTGAGTGGTGAGCCCGTGGGGAAGCCGTGGCCAGGACAGCTGCGGGACACTGCTGGATGCCCTCGTCGTCGTGTCCCTGCTTCCCGAGCGGCGCTGTCATCCAACACATTGCTTGCGGCTGTGCCTCTCCAGCTCTCCTCCTGACGTTCTCCCCCCAGTGGAGGCAGCTTCGGATCGGACACTCGGGGCAGCAGCTCGGCTGGCGGCACGCCGATTGTTGCGGCAACTCGTGAAGGGCAGCGGAGGTCCTGAACATGGAGTCGGCGTAGCTGCCACCCATGCCCATGCCCATCATGCCCATGCCGTACCCGCCCATGCCGTACCCGCCCATGCCGTACCCGCCCATGCCGCCTGTCGAACCGCCACACCCTGGTACGCTCAAAAACCCGCACTCGTCTGACCACTGACCCATGGCGTGGGCATCCCGACTGTGCTGTCCTACCGTAGCTCTTTCTCCCCCTCCTCCTCCTCCTCTCACTCTCCGCCCCCTCCGTTGCCCGACGCCTCCGAAGCATGTTCGCCCTCGTGGTCCTCTTGTCCTTTCGCCCTCCTCTCTCCCAGTGGCCATCCACCCATCACTCCACATCATCCTTTCTCGTCCCAATCCTCATGTGTTGCGTATTAGTCGTCTTCGTCTGTTTCCTATTAATCTTCCTCCCCCAGCTGCTGGTCCTCATCATGTGAGGCAAATGTCCTCCCCGCCTTCCCCGTCCTGGAGCAGCTTTCACTGAAACATATGGTTACCCCCGCATGCATATCGCTGGAATCGCAGCCGACGGGCCGCTGGAACACGAAAGCGATAGCTGGCCCACGCACACGTAATGAGGTCCAGAGTTTGGCGGCGGCATGGCAGACATTGTAAGTTTGGTTCCCACGGCTCTCCGAGACGTCACATGATCCCCAGCAGAAATCCCCTGCAGACTCCAGCGAGGCAGAGACGACATACAAGGGGAGTACCAGGAAATCGACCACAATACCTACGTCCAGATTGGACGCAAGATGAACCTGGCCTGGGTTGGCGTAGATGTATCCGCCACCGCGCAGACCGAACCGTCGAGCCCAACGTGCGCATCTATTTCCCCACTTTCTGCGTTTTATGCCCCCCAATGCGAAACATAACCTGATCGGACAACGCTTTAGTCCAATGGGCTAATTGGGCGCAGAAGAAGAAGAAACATTGAAGACGAGGGCGACGAGGAGGCGATGACAAGGACGGCGTGGAGAACGTGAGGATAGCGAGGACGAGCATTAGGACAACGAGGAGGAAGAGAAGCACAAGGACGAAGACGAAGAGAACGAGGGCAAGTACGAGGAATGCGGAGGACGATGACGACGACGACGACGACGACGACGGCGGACAGCAATAGGCACTTGGAGAAGGACGTTGAATCAGTAGAGGGTCATGGTGATCCCATCAGGCTACCCTGGGGGTTCCTGGCGCCGCGCGGTGTTGTCTTGGGACCTGTTGGAGCCTTCTTGGGAGCCTCTTCGGTTTTCTTGTGGGCTTCTGGGGTCTTCTTTCTTGGGCTGTCTGGGCGCGTCGTAGGATTATGTGGGAGGTTTTTTAGGCCATCTCGGCGCCATCTTGAGCCGTCTTGGGGTTTTCTTGGGCCGTTCGGGGGCCTCCAGGGCGCGCCCGGAAGCCTCTTGGAGCCTCTTGACCCGTCTTGGGCCGTCTTGGGGTTCTTGTGAGCTGTCTGGGTGCATCCTGGAGCGCTCTTGGGGGTCTCTCGGGGTCCTCTTGGGGCGCTCGTGGGGCCATCAGGGGCTTCATTTGGGCCTCCTTTGGGCCTTTCGAAAGCCCTTCGGGAGCGATTACAAGATTGTCACGAGCGAAACGGCCATGTTTCAGAAACCTGAGCAGACAAGAGCGGGAAACGTGGCTTTTGTCCTTGTGAAATATGCTCGCTTGTTGGTCTTCCGCGCAAATGTGTCGTGGCGTGCATGCGTTTGCGCGTGCTGGCCTGCCGTGCTGCTGTGGTCTGCTCTGCTCTTGTGGTCTGCAATGCCGGTCTGCGGTGCTGATGTGGTCTGCTATGTTCCTGTAGTTTGCCGTGCTGGTTTGTCGTGTTGGTCTGCCGTGCTGTATTGGTCTGCTATGTTTTTGTGGTCTGCAGTGCCGGACTGCCGCGCTGCTGTCGTCTGCTAGGCTCCTGTGGTCTACCGTGCTGGTAACTCCGGCTCCGAATTGACGACGTCGGTCTTGGTCTGTCGTGCTGCCCTGATGTGCTGGAGTGCCGTGCTGCCGTGGTTTGCTATGCTCCTGTGGTCTGCGGTGCTGATCTGCTATGCTCGTGTGGTATGCCGTGTTGGTCTGATGTGACAATGTGTCGTGCTGGCCTGCCGTGCTGGTCTGCCGTGCTGCTGTGGTCTGCTATGCTTGAAAAGTCGGGGCCACAAAGGCTCGAGGGGAAAATCCCACCAAAACTCGCCAAAAACGGGGTGGCCCACACGTGCCAGGGCAGGCGGAGGCGGGCCAGCCGACAAGCGTGACTAAGGACCCCCCCAGACGCCAAGCCCCCCCTAGAGCACGGCATCCAGGAATCACGAAACGACCGCGCTCAACCAGAACGAGCAAGTGAGCTGCCAATAGGACCAGAGCAGACACTGCACTCGATCAGCCAGTATACCAAAACGAGCATACGAACTGCCTCGGGAAGAACAGATACTACACTCGATCAAACTAACCAGAATGAGCAAGCGAACTGCAATCGAAGATAAGAACATATACTACACTCATTCACTCGCCATCCTCGGACCTGGCTCCGAAGTGGTCTGCGCGGCGGCGCACCCGCCTGCGCTCGACCGCGCTGACGGCGGCCTCCGCGCGGGCAGCCAGCTCGGCCTCGCTCAGGCCGCAGGCCGCCAGGAGGTCCTCGCGAGCCCCGGCTCCACGGCCGCCTGCCGCCGCAGCGGGGGCCTCAGGCGCAGGCTCGCAGCTGGCTCCAGGCGCCCTGTCGCCGCCGCCAGGCGAGGCGGGGGCGTCGGCCGCGGCCTCGGCGCGCGGGCGCGCGGCCACCCGCCCGCTCGCTCCTGTGGCTCCGCTGGAGCTGGCCGCATTGGCCTCCCCGCCACCTGCCGCTGGCTGCTCTGCAACGGTTCCGAGCCACTCCAGGTAGCGCTCCTGGGCGTCCGCAGGCGCTGGCCCTTGCGCGCGAAGGCTGGGGATGGCCAGGTCCTTCTGGCGCTGCTTCGCCGACCTCGGCCTCCTCCGGGGTGGGGCCCGCGCTCCCACAGGCTGCGCCGGTTGCGCCCGCTCTTGTCCGTCTTGTCGGCCAGGCAAGGCCCCTTCAGCCGCGGCTTGGCCCCCGAGCGGCCGCCCGGCAGCATGTGGGCGCCGCGCTTGGTGCAAGCCACCAGCTCCTGGGTCTGCTCGCCGTCGCCGCTGCAGGCGTAGCTGAGGGCGTGCCCGAGGATGCTGAAGGCCGCCGCGCTGGCAGAGAGGGCCGCGGCGCTGCCGGCTGAGCGGGCGCTCTCCAGGCGCGGCCTCTTGAGCTCTGGGCCCTCCTCCTCCTGGTCAGCGGAGGGGGCCCGCGAGTCTGGCGGCGCCTCCAAGCGCGCCTGCCGCCGCTCGCCAGCATCAGGGAGGCCCTCGCTGTCCGTCACGCTGACGCCCTGCCAGATGACCGCGGCCTGGCCAATCCACCGTGCCAGCTCGTGGACCACCTCGGCAAGCGCATGGTGCTCGCCGATGGCCCCCTGGCTGTCCGCAGCATGCAGCCTGGCGCCCATCTTGGCGAGGCGGTCCGCGCGGTCGTCCCCGCGCCGCTGGGCTTCCGTGAGGCGCCCGTCCAGCACGGCCTGGCGGCTGCAGTGCGCTGGCACTTTCCGCGCTACAAACGAGCCTGGCTCGAAGGCCGCGTGGATCCTGCTCCAAAGGCGGGCGTTGGCCCTGTTGGGCGCTGTGGCGCAGGCTCGGCCCCGTCGGAGGCAGGAGACGGTGGAGCTGCAATCGACGTGGACCCCCCCCACTGCTGGCCCCGCATAAATGGCCAACACCCATGCCGCAATATCCTCGCCGTCCTTGGCCGTCTGCTGCGGGCAGAGGTCACGCCTCGCCGCGCCGTAGACGCCCGCGACCAGGTCCCCGTCGTCGTCGCGCTGCGCGATGGCCCAGCCAGCTCGCGGAGGAGGGAGCTGAAGTGCGGCTCGAAGGCCGAGCCATCCAAGTACAGCTCCCCATTCAGCCTGTCGTCAGGCGGCCTTCGGGTCCACCGCGCGCACGCGGCATCTGCGCGGCGGCCCTGCGGATGGGGAGGCGCTGGCAGCCAGCAGCGAGCGATGTTCTCTCCTGCGGCCTCGCTCTGGGCACGAACCCGTTCATCACGCCCAGCGAGTTGAGGAGACACGCTATCCCTTCGCTGGGCCGCCAGCATTGGGCACTCGAAGAGCCTGTGCCAGAGGGTACCACGCGCCGCCCCGCAGCAGCGGCACCTGGCGTGGCCGCGCTCCCTGGCGTCGTGCAGCCTGGCCTGCGTCCAGTGCGCGTTGGAGATGTAGGCAATCAGCGCACGCTGCCCACGCTAGCTGCCCCCCCACCCCCCTGGCCCGAGCAGAGGCGCGATGGCGCCCAAGAGCAGCGGCCCATGAAAAGCCCTGCTGTGGGCGAGCTGCCGCATCTCATGGCGGTCTGAAGCGCGCCACACCCCGAGCCCAGCCTCGAACCCCAGCTCACGCGGCCCCGGGAGCGCGAGGTCCAGTTGGTCCCCCAGGTCCGTGACCAGGCATCGCTCCGACACGAAATGCCAACCGATCCTGGCCAAGGTGAGCACCGCCGCATCCACGAGGGACGCGCAGTGCACCCGCGGCGACACAGCCAGCCCACGGCTCAGCGCGCGCAGGGGCAGCTCCCCCGACTGGAGCAGCGCCGCCAACATCTGCACCGTTAGCCCGTGGCAAGCACCGCGGGGCCCAGGTCGCGCCTCCTCCGCAGCTCCGCGCGTCGCAGCCTCAGGCCGAGGGCAGCTGCGTTCGGCAGCCAAGCAGCGCGGCGGCACGCCACGAGCCGCCAGCTGTGCAGCTCCCCGTCCGCGATGCCCGTCACCGTGCGCCCCCAGATCATGCTGGCCGTCGGCGCTGCCTCATGGGTCCAGTCGACCTCCGCTCCAACAGCCTTGAGGCAGCGAGGCCGCCTGGCGCGCTGCAGGGCTCCAGCAGCTCGAGCTCGACCTTCGTGAACTCCACGCCTCGTGATGATGGCGCCCGCGCCGAGGTTCCTTGCCTGGGGGGCCCGCCTGAACTGCCTGCCGCGCGCCTGCCAGCGCTCCCCAAGCAGCTGCGCCAGGCCTGGGCTGGAGGCAAGGTGCGACGTTTTGGCAGCGCTGAGGGGGAGATCCTGCTCCCCGCTTGGCCTCGACGTCGCCCTGCTCGCTGCGCCCCGCGCCTGCCGCTGGGCTCGGCGCCCGCGCGGCTGGTCCACCCAGCCCTCGGTGTCCGCCTAGGGCGGGGCCCGCGCCGCCCCCTTGGCCCAGGGCGGAGCGGCGCGCCCACGCCCCAGGCAGGCGGGGCGCCAGGCCCAGTTCCAGCCCCCGCAGCCACGCACACACCCAGTGCATCTTGCCGCCGCCGCTGCCGCCGCTCGAAGCGCGAGGCATGGCACGCGCCGCGCAGGGCGAGGGCCATCGCCGCGATGCCTCGGGGGCCGAGAAAGAAACGCGCAACTTTCCTGGCCCAAAGCGAGGAGCCCCTCGCGCCCGGAACGCCGCGGACGACTCGCGGTCGTCGGGTGCTCCATGGCCTTGTGCCAAAATGGCTACGGGGGTCTGCAATGCTTCTGTGATCTGCCGTGCTGGTCTGCCGTGCTGGTCTGTCATGCCCGTGTTGTCTGCAATGCTGGTCTGCCTTGCTGAGCTGCCGTGCTACTCTGATGTGCTGTCCTGCCGTGCTGGTCTGCCGTGCAGGTGTGCTGTGCTGGTCTGCCGTGCTGGCCTGCTGTGCTGGAGTGCCGTGCTGCCGTGGTTTAGTCTGCTCCTGTGGTCTGCCGAAGTGGAGATGAAAGCCGGGGCCCTAAAGGCACTGTGGAGGAGCCCTCCAATACAAACAAGAAGGGGGCGGCCCGAAAGGGCCAGGGCAGGCGGAGGCTTGACGGGGCGCCCCCCCAGACGCCGAGCCCACCCCTCACGCACGGCCGCCGAAACAACGCGACATGTCCGAGCCACGCACTCGAGGCGAGCAAGTGAGCAGCGATGGAAATACAGACTCACAGCTCGACGAGATGCACCGCTGAACAGATCACCAATTCAATCATCACTCTCTTCGGCCCTGGCGCCGTGGCGGTCAGCGCGGCGGCGCGCGCGCCTGCGCTCGACCGCGCTGACAGCGGCCTGAGCGCTGGCGGTCAGCTCGGCCTCGCTCAGGCCGCGGGCCGCCAGGAGGCTGACGCGGGCCTCTGCGCCTCGGCCGCCTGCCACCGCTCCCAAAACCTCGGGCGCGGGCCCGCGTCTGGCCCTAGGCATGCTGCCCCCGCCGACAGGCGCTGCCCGGGGGCCAACTGCGGCCTCGGCGCGCAGGCGCTCGGCCGCGCGCGCGCTCGCACCTGCAACTCCGCTGGGGCCCGCGGCGCTGGCGCCCGCGCCGCCAGCGCCTGCCGCCGCCCCCGAGACTCCAGACGCGGGCACGCCGCCGGCTCCAGGCGCGCTGTCCCCGCCGACGGGCGCGGCCTGAAAGCCAACTGCGGCCTCGGCTCGGAGGCGCGCGGCCCCGTGCCCACGCGCGCCTGAGGCCCCGCTGGGGCCCGCAGCACAAGCGCCCGCGCCGCCGGCACTTGCAGCACCGCTGGGGCCCGCGGCACTGGCGCCCGCGCCGCCTGCACCTGCCGCCGCCCCTGAGACCTGTCGTGGGCGAGCCGCTGGTTCCAGGCGCGCTGTCCCCGCAACCCTGTGGTCTGCCGTGCTGGTCTGCCGTGCTGGTCTGCCATGCTGCTGTGGTCGGCTGTGCCCCTGTGGACTGCCACGCTGGTCTGCTGTGCTGACGTGGTCTGCTATGTTCCTGTGGTCCGCCGTGCTAGTCTGCAACGTTTGGCTGCCGTGATGGTTTGTTGTGGTGGTCAGCCGTGCTGGCGTGGTCTGCTATATTCATGTGGTGTGCCGTGCTGGTCTGCCGCGCTGCTTTGCCGTGCCGCTGTCGTCTGCTAAACTCCTGCGGTCTACTGCGCTGGCAAGCCCGGCGACGCATTGACGAAATCGGCGTTGTCTGCTGCGAATCCTAGAGAGATGGGCGGGGGAGGAGGACCCCCGCAAAAAGTGAAGGGAAAGAGAAAAGGAGGGGCGGCCGCTTTCGACGAAGGCACGGCGGAGGGCCGCTCGCCTCCCAGGGCAGGACTTGGGGCCTCGCGAGCCGACGCCGGACCCCAGACATAGCAAGGCCATCCGGGCCGCCGGCAGGGCCAGGGCCGCATCGGGGCCGCCGAAAGGGCCAAAGTCGCATCCCGAGACGCCAGGCCTACACGGCGACATGGCTCTGGGGGCCAGAGGGGCCTCGGGGCACCAGACATCCCTGGGCCCCTCGCTTCAGGCCTCCAGCCAACGACGCCCGAGGGTAACTCTAGTTGGAGAACGCAGAAAGGAGAGACAACTGAGCGACAGGCAACAGGATCGGGGTAGGCGTGAGCCGCGGGATGCGCTCAGCCTCTTACCCGCTATCACTCTCTGGCGACTGATAGAAATGACTTCAAAACTCCAACTAAGTGGGTCCTGCGTGCTCCTCCCCATGGTCTGAGGATGTCTCGAGCGATAGCGTTGTTTTCAACATATGGTAAACCACCTCTGCCGATATGATTGTTTGGCGAGGACGTCTCAGGCGAAACGCTCATTTCCGCAACTATGGAAATTCGCGACCCCAGAATTTGAAAATGTCTCACGCGAAACGCTTGTTTTTTTTTCGCAAAAGCCAATGCTGGCGAATTCTTAGTTCGGTGAGGACGTCCCTAGCGATATCGTCGTTTCCGGTCGTCTTGAAGGCGCTCTTGGGGTCATATTGAGACTCGTCGTCGGCTCTTTGGGGCCGTCTTGACGCCCTAGAAAAACCTTGCGGTGCGAAGTTGGACGCGCATGTTTGCATAGGCTGCCCCGAGTGAAATCGAAATTTCGAATGGGCTGGTTTGGATCGTCTTGAATCATTCTCGAAAGCGTTCCCAAAACGATGCTAGAGCCGTCTCGAGGGCGCTCTTAGGGCCTGGTCTGCTGTGCTCCTCCTCGTGGTCAGCTGCGCCCCTCGTTTTGGTCTGCCGTGCTCCTTTGGTCTGCCGCGCTCCTCTCGAACATCTCAGTTCTGCACGGATGTCTCAAGCGAAATGATCATGTCTGAGATCCGCCATCGAAAACCCTACGCAATCCGCCATCCCGTGTTTCGCGGCGTCCGCGCGCGTATCGTCGGTACATCTTACATATACAATTTCAGCCGCAACGCCAAGCTCGCTTCTCGCGCGCTTTGTTTGCAGACGCAACCCCACTCTAAGAGGTCTGGCGAGCTCCCGCATAGCCAGCCACAGGACCGACTTGCGTTGCGCGCGTGCGCGTCCGCAGACGTCACGCACGAGGCTACCGCCCACTGGTGGGCGGCCCGCACGACAAAACGCGGCCCTCTGGCCGAGCACTGGTGGCAGCGTGCAGCGCAAGCATAGTACAGCGCCACAAGAGCCGTCCTTACCAGCAGATGCGAAGTCGGCATCGCTCAACGTGGGACGCGGAGAGGCGGCAGGCAGTCAGGTCGACCATCTGTCTGGGCTGCAGGCCGAGCCAAACCCAAAGTCACCAAGCAGCGGGCCTAGGAATTGAGACACGGAAGACAAGCACATGCGTTGGAAACAACATAACACTGAACAACATGATGGTCGGTGCGCCACCCGGCGCGGCTGGAGCGAGGGACGTTGCGGGTCACCGTAGCCCACGGCTCAATTGTCCGCCCGTGCGCATGCTGAGATCACTGAACTGTGAGCCGTAGTCCGCCTCGAGCCAGCGCAGGTTGACCGAATTGAAGCCGCGCCACCTAGAGGAGCAAGTGTCCCATATTTGCCACCTTGTGAACGCGATGCGTGCCTTCCGGTACAGTGTCGGCCTCGCTCGTGAAATAATCTGGAGACCCACGTCGTCGAGGAGACACTTAGTACGCGCCAGCAGGCGCCGCCTAGCAGGTACAATCACAGCGGGAACAATACTATAACCCATCTGCATAGGACTCGAGCCAAACGGCCGCACTGGGGCACCACAGTGTGGAGTACATTGTCCCACGTGGCAACAAAAAACATTCGACACCGACCCGTGCGCCAGGGCCCATCCGTTCGTTTGTGTCGCACCGTAAGATGGACCCACCGGCTAAACTTTACCGCAACGCCCTGGTCTTCCGTAAGAAGGGCCCTGTCCCATGGCCACCCCCTGGCGGCCAGGGGCCGGCTGGCGCGGTGATAGCTCCTCATGCTGTGCGCTGGCTCGCTCCCGTTATGAGTGGCATCCGACGGAACGGAGCTCCACGGTGGTCGTGCCGCCACCGAGCGCTCGGCCCTCCAGCGTAACGAACTTCGGCTAGCGATGGCGCGCAAAAGAGAAACGAAACATGACAAGTCCCGCCATCGACTGATGATCATGCATGCTGTGCGGGGGCTTGCGACCCCGCAGACACGAGAAACGACGCCAGAATCGCTCGAGCCAGGGCCTTTCTCGGACGCGTCCCGTCATCCGCCAACGAGCTCTGGGATGGAATCCGCATCCTTTTTATCACAGGACAGAAGAAAACGGTGTACGCTGGAGGCGCTTCCCGCCATCCGCCACCGTGCCGCTTGGCACGGAGTGGGCGATTCCTCAGGTCCTTTGCCCAATCCCTGGGGCATCAGTCCTGTCCTGAGGAGTCTTTAAGGAGCCCGGAGCCCAAATTCCGAAATCTCCTGGGGCTACCAACGTCCCCCCTGGGTTTTGCCAAGTGGTGGCGCGTGAACTTTTCGGGCCCAAGAGGGCCTCATGACGGACCAAAAGGGCCCAAGGAGGCCCCCCAGAAGACGGCCCACGAGGGCCCCGAGTTGCCGAAAAATCGGCCCGATCGGCCCGATTCGCCCAACATGGCTCCCGGACGGCGCGAGAGGCCTCCAAGACGCCCGCAGAGGCCTCCCAAGAACGCTCCAAGAGGCCAGCAAATTCTATTTCCCGTTGGTTTGTTTCGTTGTTTTTGGCCTACAATACTCGCTTCGTCGGCTTACCAACGCTAAACGAGGCTCGACCCTGCCGTGTTTGATCCTCGCCCTCCTCTTCCTCCTCCTCCTCCTCCTCTTCCTCCTTGTCCTCCTCCTCCTCCTTTTCCTCCTCCTCCTCCTCCTCTTCCTCCTCCTTCTCCTCCTCCTCCTCTTCCTCCTCCTCCT
>CAUYUJ010016883.1:0-12500 GCA_963575745.1 Prorocentrum cordatum
TTGCAGTAGCAGCAGCATGGAGGAGTATTCGCCATATTTCTCACGACGCCGATGCCTGGGGGCTTCCAGGTCCTCGCGTCGTGAAAAGAACGAAGTTTTTTGTCGGATTTTTTGTTGTTTTGTTTGTTTTTCCTGATTTTGGTTCTGCGGGCCCTGGGGCCATCAAAACGCGGCCCAGGATGAAAAACCCGCCCCAGGGAATCGGTCCAGATGTCCAGACCCAGATTTCTGGCGGATTGACTTTTCAAACCCACGCGTTTTTCTTCTACTTTGGCCTCGAGGGGCCGTTTGTTGTCTGGCCTGGGGGACGTGAAAACTGAGCTCGCCCCAGTGGCCGCCAAAAGACGGAGTAATCGGCATTGGGGAAGGGGTTTAGAGAGCACACACATCGAAAACATCGGAGCGCTGGATGTCTTGGCCCGACGTCGTTTTTTTTTTTTTTTTTTTTTTTGTTTTGTTCTCTCTTATTCTTCCGCAGCGTGAGCCCCTGGAGGTCTGGACCCCTGCCCTGGGACTGGTCTTTTCAACGCGGGCCGCCTCTGGATGCTCCCCTGGCCCTGCCGGGGTCCCTGGAGGCTGAACAATGCCCCGAACCTGGTATTTTTGTTGTTGAACATTATTACTTCTAAAGAATAATTATTGTTGGGACCCCTGGTGCATGGCCCCCCCGCCGCGCCTAGGCCGCAGCCTCATTTTCATCATTTTCGTGAGGAAGTCTCAGTCAAAACGATGTCATCCAGATCCGGTTGTGTTGTTACGATCGGTTTTCCCTTGCAAAAAATAAGCTAAAGTGGACATTTCTTGTTCTAACATATCCAAACTTCAAGAATCCCTTGCAAAAAATGAGGTAAAGTGGACATTCGCGCGCGCAAGACGAAATCCTTCCAAAACCTTAGTTTTCGTAACGATTTTAACATAAAAACATCAAAAAACCAATGGTTTTTCAAACAAAAATTGTCAAAATTTCATCCCGCGCGCTCTTGCGGATTCGTAGGAAACCCAACACTTTTTAAACATTTCTGTCAAACGGGCTTTTGCGAGCAACTTTTTCGTACTTCTGCAACAACGGTTGCGCACCTGCCAGGGCCATCATCCCTGTCAAATAATACCATGCGGGACACATTCGTTTTTTCTTCGCGCGCGCACGCCGTCGTCGTCGGCCGCGGGGCCCTGAATAGTAGCCACGGTCGTCCGCATGCCACGAAGTGAAGTGTCCGAACGTATAGGGCGGGAAGCTGGGTGTGGGTGGTGGCGAAGAGTCGTTTGGAAATTCGGTAGAGCTTGAACCGGCCCCCCCACAAAGTGGGGGTATTGCCCGCCTCCTATGAAAACCCTGGCACTGGTGAGAACGGAGTGTCCCCACGTGCTAGTAATTGTGGTGGTTGTTGTTGTTGTTGTTGTTGTTGTTGTTGTTGTTGTTGTTTTTGTTGTTTTTGTTGTTTTTGTTGTTGTTGTTGTTGTTGTTGTTGTTGTTGTTTTTTTGTTTTTTTGTGTTTGAACAACACATGCAAGCGACTTATTCGCATCGTTATTGGTTCTTTTTACGAAACACAATATTTACAATAATCATTATTTTCTTCTTCTTATTCTGTGTCGTATTTGTATGATGATAAGTTTCATGACTATACTGGCTATCATCATTATTGGTTTTATCATTATCCTTATTCGTATTGATTTTTCTTAATCTTAGCTTTGTGATACATTATTATCGCTATTATCATCCTTGTTGTTATTCTGACCATGATTATGATGATACTGATGGTGATGATGATTGTGATTATAAGGATGGTGATGGCGATGAAGATGATGATGATGATGACGATGATGATGATGATGCTGATGATGATTATGACGATTATGATGCAGCTGCTGCTGCTGCTGATTATGATGATGATGATGATTATGGTGATGATGATGTTTTTTTTGTATCTTTATTATTTGTATTAGTAGTCTTATTAGTATGAGTACTAGTAATTGCATTTGTGTGAGTATTAGTATTCGTATTAGTATTAGTGTTAGTATTACTATTAGTAACCGTACTAGTATTATTTTTAACATTAGTATTATTCGTATTATTCGTACTACTAGGTATAGTAGTAGCATTCGTACTTCCATTACTATTTTTTGTTATTATTATTTGTATTCGTATTAGTGTCATTATGATTACTACTATCATTATTATTCTTATCCGTAATATTATTATTAGTCGTAGTATGAGTAATAATATTATGTATTATTTAATATTCGGTATTTCGTTCTTTCTTTATTTCTGTACTTATCGATTCTTCTTCTTCTTCATATTGCTTTCATTATCATCATACTTAATACTATTATTATGATTAGTGTTATGATTATCATTATTATGACTAGTATGATTATTATTATGATTATGATCAACATTCTTGTTGTTGTTGTTATTATTATTATTATTATTATTTAATCGCTTCGCTCATTCCGCCGGCCCATACAGTCTCATGTCTGCCGTTTGCCCGAGGGCCTGGTGTCAATGCGGCGCTTTGGGGGTTCCTGGGCCGCTTGGGGGACTCCTGGGGCGCTCGGGGGGGCATTTGGGGGGCCTCCTGGGGCCGCTTGGGGGACTCTTGGGGGCCTCCTGAGGGCCTCGTGGGGGCCTCTTGGGGCCTCTTAGGGGCCTCGTGGGGGCTTCTTAGGGCCGAGGGCTCGAAATGTTGTTTCGTGTTCCCTCTCTGGGGCCCCTTTGGGGGCGTTCTTGGGGCCCTCTTGGACCGTTTTGGAGGCTTCTTGAAGCTGCTGTTAGTGGGGGTTTTAGGGGTCCACGTCACGACGACTGAATTAAGTAGGGCCGTCTTCGAGCCTACTTGGTCCATCTTGGGGCCGCAGTCTTGAGGTCGCTCTTGGGGCCCTCTTGGGGCGAGATGTCTTGGGAGGCGCTCTTGGGCCGTCTCCGTTGGGTTTCGTTTTCCCGTCGGGAAGCCGAAAAGGTGGAAGCTCCAAAATCTCTCAAAAACCTATGGAAAAAACAATGATTTTTGCCTCCGGGGGCCCTATTGGGAGTGCTCTTGGAGGCCTCTTGGGGCGTCTGGGGGCTATCTTGGGCGTCTTGGAGCGATCTTGTGGCATGTCGGACCCCTCGTGTACCATCTTGGGGGCCTCTTGGGGGCTCTTGGCCTTTCTTGGGGCTTTCGGGGACGTCTCGGAGCCCTGTTGGTGCGCTCATGGAGCGCTCGGGGGGACCCGGCCGGGACAGACAGGCCGGGGAAACTCCGGCCGAGTGGGTCGGGGTAATCTTTCCGAGTGGACTCTGGGACCCCCAGGGGCGCCATCCAGCGCCTCGCGGACGATCTCGAGAAGAAATTGTTAACCAGTTACCGGAGATCTTAGCACGCCTCTGGCCCGTTGGGCCGGCGAATTATTATTGTTGCTATCATTACTAAACGCTCTTTCTGGTCAGTCTTGGTTCGCGGCGCTCTCGCCTGCTCCGCGCGGCTCCTGCCCACAGCCCAGGGCCGCCGTTCGGCCCACGAGGCCCTGCACGGCCTCCCTGCGCCCCCCGTCTCGCCGCGCGCTGGCGTGCCACTGGCCCTGCGGTGTCCCCGCCCAGGCTCCCACCGCGCCGTGCGTCCGCCAGCGCCGAGGCCACACCGGTTTTTGACTTCGCGGCGCGAGGAGGGCCAGGGCTCCCTCCCTCCTGCTCGTAGCTCGCGACTGCGGGCTCGTCCGTTCACCAGGAGCTGGAGCCCTCGCCCCCGCCCCTCCTCGCCCCAGCAGCAGAGCATCGCTCGGGGGTGGGTGGGGCGGGAGCTGCAAAAGGGGGCGGTCCTGCAGCCGTAAGGGGGGGCTAATTACCCCGGGGAGCAGGGAAACCACGAGAGGACACACCAGCAGGAGGAGGAGGAGGAGGAGGAGGAGGAGGAGGAGGAGGAGGAGGAGGAGGAGGAGGAGGAGGAGGAGGAGGAGGAGGAGGATGGAGGTGGAGGGGGAGGTGGTGGGGAGAAGAGGAGGAGGAGGAGGAGGTGGAGAGGTAGGAGGTAGGGAGGAGGCGGAGGAGGAGGGAGGAGGAGGGAGGAGGAGGAGGTGGTGGAGGAGGAGGAGGTGGGGGAAGGAGGAGGAGGAGGAGGAGGAGGAGGAGGAGGAGGAGGAGGGAGGAGGAGGAGGTGGAGGATTAAGGGAGGAGAGAGCAGGAGGAGGAGGAGGAGGAGGCAGGGGGAGGAGGAGGGAGAGGAGGGAGGAGGAGGCAGGGAAGGAGGAGTGGAGGAGGGGTAGGAAGGGGGTAGGAGGGTTAGGGGGGTAGGAGGGGTAGGAGGGTGTAGGAGGGGTAGGAGGGGTAGTAGGGGTAGGAGGGGGTAGGAGGAGGAGGAGGTGGAGGAGGAGGAGGAGGGGAGGAGGAGGAGAGAGAGGAGGAGGTGGAGGAGGAGGAGGAGGTTGAGGAGGGGATGAGGAGGAGGAGGAGGAGGAGGAGGAGGAGGAGGAGGGGGGCAGGAGAGCCAGAGCAGCAGGCACGACGAGGAGGAGCTGGCGAGAAGAGGGAGAGGTCCCAGCAAACAAGTGAGACTCCGGGCGCTGGAAGGGGTCACCGGACATCTTGGGCCTGATAAGACAATGCTGTGCCCATCGCCGCGTCGTGCACCGTTGGCTCCCATCCCCCTGCCCGTGCCACGGGCGGCACATGGCTGCAGTCGCGGGGAGGCGCGCCCGCCGGTCGTGGCGCGCCTCACTGCCCTCCCGCACCACACTCTCTCTCCAGCCGCAGGGCGTCGCTGGGAGAGTGGGGTCGGGGGCCATGCAAAAGTGGAAGGTTGATTTGGGGCTCCTCGGGCCACGAGCGGATAGGGAAGGGGGGGGAGGCGAACGAGCCGCAAGGCGTCGCTGGGAGAGTGGGGGCGGGTGTAGTGCAAAAGTGGAAGGTTGATGTGGGGCTTCTTTGGGCCAAGAGTGGGTAGGGAAGGGTGGGGAGGCGAGTGATGATCAGGAGGGAAGAGGTATGGATAGGCAGATGCAGCTCTCGGCGACGTCGGCCCTCGTGGCATGGTCTGGCTGTCTGCGTGTTCGATGCTTTTCTGGCGGAGGACCTCCGTGGCACGCGCGACGCCGCAGTGGGCCCTCAGACCCCCCGCGCTGGAACGCAAGCCTTCCGCCAAGAGCCTTACGTAATATGCCTGCAGCCCTGCGCAGCGGGCTGTCAGATGGCATACTTCATCTATCTCTTGTTGCGCTCTGGCCACGGAGGGTGGGAGGGAGGGCTCGTGAAGCGACTCCCCCCCCGGTCCAAATATTGCACCGTGACGCCCCCTTCCAGAGTCAGATTTCCTGGAAGCCTCTGCAGGAACATCTTGAAAAAGTAATCCCCAGACCATCGAAACTGCAACGGCCAGACTGGGGAATGCCGTTCCTCCAGTCCTGAGCTGGTGGGCTAGGCGGTGCCATTCAAAGGTGGCGGTGGATCAAGAGCTACTGACTGGCTGTTACTTCAGTGTGCTGGCGACGACTCCACGCAGAGGCCAGCATTCAAGGGTGCGGTGTCGGGCCTCTCAGCGAGGGCACGGTCGCGAGAGCAGGCCTGTATTTCGCATGCCTCCCCATCTAGTCCCGCCCCATTGGACATCTTCCACGCAGACTCCGTCCCTTGATGATCCCGTGAGAGAGAGAGAGAGAGAGAGATTGCGAAACAGCATGGGCTGCAGGCAAGACGTGAGACGGACAATTCGGAAATCGACCACGACATACGTCTTGAGATTGGCAATTTATATGATAAGGCAGGTGGCTGAAACGGCCGCGGCGGGGCGCGTGCTTCCGGGGCGAGGCGCAGGCTGGGGCGGAGCGCTCGGAAGCGCGGTCGCTCTCTTCGACTAAGCGTGCCTCGCTCCCCTCCCACTCCGACGATGACCCCCCGTCCCGAGCCCGTCCCACAAGAGACGGAGAAGGTTAGCGAGGGAAGCGAACGGGGGGCGGGATGCAGAGAGGGCAGGCCGGGAGCGCGGGGAAGGTTGGCAGAGAGCGGGCGCTCTCAGGCTGACAAGCCCCTGAGGCTAGGGATGCCCATGAAGCCGTCCAACCCCACCCTCATAGGTCTCCACCTCCTCCTCCTCCTCCTCCTCCTCCTCCTCCTCCTTCTCCTCCTCCTCCTCCTCCTTACACTCGGCATCGGAGTCGTCCTGCTGGATGAAGTAGACGCGTCGCCTCGCGCGGGCCTCCGTGGGTGCCGCAGGCGCTGCGGGCTCCGAGCGCAGGTCCGCCAGCTCTTCAGGGTTGTCGCGGGTGTCCAGGAGGGCCCGGAGCCCGCGGCGAGCGTCGCCAGGCGGTTGTGCAGGGCACGCGCGGCACACAAGACCTGATAGTCGATGGCCTCGCCAGGAGCCAGCAGGCTGCTGTGGCTGCATGGTCGCGCTTGTGTCCTCCTCGTCCCCCGCGAGCCCGGCGTGGTCCTCCAGCACGCCCCCGAGGTCCCCCTCACGGTCGAGGTTGAAGCGGACCTGCCTGGGGCGGGGCCGCCGCCTGGTTTTCCTGAGCTGCAGAGTTTCGTGGCGGATCCTGCTGCGGCGACAGGGCTGGGGTCCTCGGCGACATAGCCCGAAGGGCTAAGGTTGGGTGGGGGGGGGCGGCCCGCCGCCGAGGGTTTCCCCGAGGGGGGTGACCCATCTTATCGTTCTTTTTTGGGCTTCTGTCTGGGTCTACTCCGGGAGGGAGCGCCCAAGGGGTCAGGGCCGCCTCCGCGGCGGGGGCGGCGCCTGGCGGCCGCTGGCCAGGGGTCTCGGCCATGGGCCAGGCCGCCTCTGCGTCCGCCTCCCCGCGGTCGCCAGGGCCGGGCCGCGGTTCCGCGGGCGCCTCCAGGGGCCACCTTTGCAGCGGCTGGCAGCCAGCGGCGGTGCTCCGGGGCCTGGCTGGCGCCTGGGGCTGGGCGCGCGCCGGGCGGCGGGCCGCAGCAGGTGCGGCGGCCACGCCCGTCTGTGTCGCCCAGTGTCTGTCCGGCCGCCTGAGGCCCCGCCCGCCCGCGCCCTGTCTCCCCAACTAGGGCTACTCGCGTCCCGTTTAGCTCTGGACCGGAAGGGGCCCGCTCCCGACCCGCAGACCCAAAAAGTGTCGCCCACTGTCCGCCGCCGCCTCCGCCTGCAGGCAGGCGGCCGCCGCTGGCGCCGGGCGGCACCCCGCCCGGGGCGCTGCCTCGCGGCGCGGCGCGGCTCGCGGGTGCCGCACGCAGGCTGGGGGCGGCGCCCTCCGCGCTCGGCCTCGGCCAGGTTCCGGGCCTCCGCCTGGGCCGCAGCCTCGGCGGCCAGGCTTCGGCACCCATGCTGGCTGCTGTCGGCGTGCTCCTGCGCCCGCTTGCTGTCGTCGGCGTGCTCCTCGCCTGCAGTGGTGATCTCGATCGCGGCAGGCTGCAGCGCGGTGCACAAGGCCTCGGCTTGATGGGCGGCCTCTTAGCTGGGCTTTCCCAGGTGGCGCCATGGGTCTAGCAGGTCCAGGGGTGTGGCGCTATTTAACAAGCCAGGTGCGAACTGCTCCGCGTTGGGATTGAGAACGTAGTCTCCGTTCAGGATGCTGGCCATGCTGAGAAAGAGACCCTTGATGGCACAGGTGGCCGCCCGCCGAACGAAGGATCTCTGTGGGCCTGAGTCTTGCTCGGCGCCAGGCCCAGCGTGAAGTGGAATCGTCGGTGTCGGTTGGGCGATGCGGTAGGGGCGCGCAAGGCGCCAGCGAGGGCGCACGGGGCTCCCTCATCGCGGGCGCGCCGGAACCTCCTCTGGGAGGGGGGTGGCGCCGTGCCTGGCCACCGCCGCGAGCGGGTGCACGCGCCGCAATCTCTCGAGCACGCGGCGGCGCCTCCTCCTCCTCCTCCTCCTCCTCCTCCTCCTCCTTCTCCTCCCTCTCCCCCTTCTCCTCCTCCTCCTCGTCCTCCTCCTCCTCCTCCTCCTCCAGGCTCGAGGGGACGGAGGGATCCTGCACAGGTATTGACTGAGGGTCGGGTCGGCCCAATTCTAGACGCTCCGCCTAGCCCCACCAGCCCATCCAGAAGCGATGCCCAGGCGAGTTGCCCCGATCAGGGGGGTGGAGGAAGGAGCACGCAGTGTGAGCAAGGGGGGGAGGGGAGCAGGGGTAAGCCTCGTCCAGAAGGGGGGCAGAGGGCAGATGGGCAAGAGGAGGCGCTCCGAACCGCTCGCCCCGACGAGGCCGGTGGGATCCCTTGGCCTCGCCTGGCCCAGCTCCCGCCTCCTGCCGCGGCCAGGTCTGGGACCCTGACCTACGAGGCGGGGGCGCTGCCGCGTCGGCAGCCCCCTGGCAGTCGGAGGTTCCGGCCTGCTTCTGGGCACCGCTCGGACGTGTGCATGTTTCCTTCGGCGAGGGCCATCGAGGAGCATCCCTGATCCTTTGGCCAAAAAGCCACGCACGAAACCGAAAGAGACACGGGGAATGGACGTCCGAGCGATGGCGAGACTTTGGCCTTGATCACCAGAACGAATTTCGGGCACGAAGAAAGTACTGAAGCCAGGGGTTTTTCACGTGTCGGGTCCTGGGAGGCGATAGCTCTTTCGGCACCTTTTCGATGCTTTTCTTTGTGCTCGAAATTGTTTCTGGGATGTGGTCCTCAAGTACGATGGGAGCAACATAACCCTGGCAGCGGTCAGGGGCAACTTTCGGGGGGGAAAGGCTCAGGGGGGGATGCATCGACCCCCAGTTGCCCATCCCTCGCCGACACAGCCAAGACGCTGAAGTAAGGACTGTCTTGGATTCGGAAGGGTATCGCCGTTCCTTAGGTCATTCCGCGGTTGTTCCTCTAGCCCTCCTCGTGCACCCAGGGCCTTCTTTCTTGATATAGCGTTCCTTATTTCAGCAGCTCGACTGTAGGGCCCGATTATCCCACCCCGCCCAGAGACGTTCGGATTTGCTGTCGTGGGCCTATCGCCAAACTATGGGTGGCATTGATTTTTACCCATGATGTGACACATCCCACGCTCTTGCACACATCCCACCCACCCACCCGCAACTTGGTTTGCAAAACCTCTTAATACCGACTACGACGACACCGACGACAACGACTACGACGACACCGACGACGTCTCCGACGACTTCGACGACGACAACGACGCCGACGCCGACGACGACGAAGACGACGACGACGCCAACGAAGACGACGACGAGGGAGGAGGAAGGACGACGACGGCGACAACGACGACAACGACGAGGGAGGAGGGAGGACGGCGACGACGCGAACGACGAAGAAGGAGGAAGGACGGCGACGCCGACGACGATAACGACGAGGGAGGAGGGAAGAGGCATATAGCCGTTTCCAGCTCGATGTTGCCGCCCTCTGCGCCGGTCCCCAAAACGTTCCCCCGCGAGCAGGGGATTTTGTCAGCCAGCGGCTGCCGCGGGTGCCCGATGCCTCGGGGCAGCGTGTCGGCCAGGAGTGTGGGGGTGGAGGATCGAGGCTCCCAGACGTTCTGGATCGAGGGGGATCGAGGATCGAAGATCGAAGAGGATCGAGGAGGATCGGGGATCGAGGATCCAGGATCGAGGATGTGAAGAATCAAAACGGAGGTCTCTGGCAGTTTTCGGCCCCTGGGGGCCCTTGCCGGGCCCTTGGGGCCGTCAAAACAGGGCTCTAGATGAAAATTTGGCCTTGGGAAAGGGGTCCAGACATCTGGGGTCCACGTTGCGGAAAAAGTCACGACACACAGGGTCTTGGGATGGAGGGAGATCGAGGATGGAGGAGCGATGTCTGTGAGCGTTTCTGGGCCTTGCCTGGATTCCCCTGGAAACTCGGGCCAGAACGCGCCGCTCACGTCGCCTCGGCTCGAGCACGCCCCTCTCTCAAGGTGCGCGCCGGGCCGGGGCCTCGTCCTCGATGGCGCCCCCCGCGGCGCCTGGCGCCGCGGCGTCTCGCGCCGCCGCCGCGCCCGCCGCCCCCGCCGCCGCCGCGGCTGCGTGCGCCGCCGCCGCTGGCTCCGCCGCTGGCTCCGCCGCTGGCTCCGCCGCTGGCTCCGCCGCCGCCGCCGCGGTCGCCGCCTCGGTGGCCGTGGCCGCCTGCGCGGCGGCGGCTCTGCCGGCTGCGGCGGGCGGGCGGTGCCAGGCCGGGGGTCCCGCCCGGCCTCGTGGTTGGCGGAGAGCGGCGTGGCTCTGCCTGCTGCGTGGCGCCCAGCCGTGCGCCCTGCCCTCCGCCGCAGTCGGACGCCCAGCCGTACGCCGCGGTTGCCGCCATCCCGTGTGCACGCCGCCAGATCGAGGAGGGCGGGCGCCTGAGGCCGGGAGCGCTCGCCCAGGCCGCCCAGTGGGGGCTTGAGCAGGTGGGGCCGTTGGATCGCGCCGTAGCTCGGGAGGGAGCAAGAGTAACTACCGATGACACGCTGCACGCTGCACGCTGCCGTTGGGAGCCCGCACGTCATGGATATTGCTTTTGCTCTCCCACAGCATCGCATCGAGGCCCCGATATTCTCCTCCCCGACGTCGCCGGTGCGCCTGCGCTGCATCGGCGACGGTGTGCGAGCGCCCTGTGCTGTCTGCTTTGGGCCCACCTGGGAGCCTTCCAGCTGGAGGCCACCGTGGCGTTCCGCCGCAGAAGGCCTGGAGTTCGGGCGGGATTCGCGCCTTGGCGTCGGCCGGGCGCGCTCTCGCTGTGCCCGCGGCGGCTCTGCGCTGGCTTTTTCGGGGGCCGAGGCCGTCCGACACGCGTCGCAGTGGTCCAGGCTCTTGTCGTCGTCCTCGCCGTTGCTGTCGTCGACTTGGACAGCACAGCGAGGGCTTCGACCGGGCGCCCGTACCTGTCTTGTTTTCTGCTGCTGGCCGTGCGTTGCATCCCCTGATGCGGGGGGGGAGGCAGCACAAGAAGGAGGAGGAGGAGGAGGAGGAGGGGGGGGGAGGAGGAGGTGGAGGAGGAGGAGGAGGAGGAGGAGGAGGAGGAGGAGGAGGAGGAGAGGAGGGGGAGGAGGAGGAGGATCGATCGATCGGTCGCAGCTGGTGTCGCAGAAGGCGGGCGGGGCTGGGCGGGGTTCGCTCGGCGGGGCAGCGGGCGGGGAGGAGGCGGCGGAGCGCTCCCGCCGCCAGGGGCGGGGCCGAGGGTGCGGCTGCAGCAGCGCGAGCGGCAGCAGGGCGTGTGTTGGTGCGGCGGGGTGATGGAGGGATGCATGGCGGAGTGGGCGTCGAGGGGGGGGGGAGGGAGGGGGGAGGGAGGTGGGGAGGGAGGGAGGGACAGAGAGGGAGAGAGAGAGAGAGAGAGAGAGAGTGGGAGATGCAGGGAATGAGATCGATCTTCTTCCTTTCCTTCCTGCCCCTACTCTCTCGTCGGCGTCGCCACCGTCGTCGTCGTCGTCGTCGTCGTCGTTGTCGTCGCCGTCGTCGTCGTCGTCGTCGTCGTGGTGGTTGTTGTGATTGTCGTCGTCGTCGTCGTCGTGGTTGTCGTCGTCGTCGTGGCTGTTGTTGTTGTTGCTGCTGCTGCTGCTGCTGCTGCTGTTGTTGTTGTTGTTGTTGTTGTTGTTGTTGTTGTTGTTGTTGTTGTTGTTGTTGTTGAACATTATTTCTTCTTAAGAATAATTATTGTTGGGACCCCTGGTGCGCGACCCCCCCGCCGCGCCTAGGCCGCAGCCACATTTTCATCATTTTCGTGAGGAAGTCTCAGGCAAAACGGGGGTACCAGATCCGGTTGTTTTGTTGTCCCCGCTTTCCCTTGCAAAAAATAAGCTAAAGTGGACATTTCTTGTTCTAACATAACCAAACTTCAAGAATCCCTTGCAAAAAATAAGGTAAAGTGGACATTCGCGCGCGCAAGACGAAATCCTTCCAAAACCTTAGTTTTCGTAGCGATTTTAACATAAAAACATCAAAAAACCAATGGTTTTTCAAAAAAAAAAATGTCAAAATTTCATCCCGCGCGCTCTTGCGGATTCGTAGGAAACCCAACACTTTTTAAACATTTCTGTCAAACGGGCTTTTGCGAGCAACTTTTTCGAACTTCTGCAACAACGGTTGCGCACCTGCCAGGGCCATCATCCCTGTCAAATAATACCATGCGGGACACATTCGTTTTTTCTTCGCGCGCGCACGCCGTCGTCGTCGGCCGCGGGGCCCTGAATAGTAGCCACGGTCGTCCGCATGCCACGAAGTGAAGTGTCCGAACGTCATAGGGCGGGAAGCTGGGTGTGGGTGGTGGCGAAGAGTCGTTTGGAAATTTGGTAGAGCTTGAACCGGCCCCCCCACAAAGTGGGGGTATTGCCCGCCTCCTATGAAAACCCTGGCACTGGTGAGAACGGAGTGTCCCCACGTGCTAGTAAATGTTGTTGTTGTTGTTGTTGTTGTTGTTGTTGTTGTTGTTGTTGTTGTTGTTGTTGTTGTTGTTGAACATTATTTCTTCTAAAGAATAATTATTGTTGGGGCCCCTGGTGCACGACCCCCCCGCCGCGCCTAGGCCGCAGCCTCATTTTCATCATTTTCGTGAGGAAGTCTCAGGCAAAACGGGTTGGTCCGGATCCGGTTGTGTTGTTACGATCGGTTTTCCCTTGCAAAAAATAAGCTAAAGTGGACATTTCTTGTTCTAA
>CAUYUJ010016883.1:15000-37500 GCA_963575745.1 Prorocentrum cordatum
TGTTGCTGCTGTTGCTGCTGCTGCTGCCGTTGTTGTTGTTGTTGTTGTTGTTGTTGTTGTTGTTGTTGTTGTTGCTGTTGTTGTTGTTGTTGTTGTTGTTGTTGTTGTTGTTGTTGTTGTTGTTGTTGTTGTTGTTCGTAAGGACGTTACCTGGAGGCCCCGGGGGGGGAGGGAAACGGGAAACGGGAAACGTGGGGCCCCTGCGGGGCCCCACGTTGCCTGTTTCCCCTCTTCGTCTTCTCGGGATTCGATCGGGATCTTATGGAATTCCATCGGGATCCTATAGGGCTCCCTGTGGGGGGCCAGTGCCACGATCCTCGAGAGGGCTGTGCCGAAATGAGGCCTTGGTGGAGCTCCCTGTGGGGCCAGGGCCACGATCCTCGAGAGGGGTGTGCCGAAATGAGGGCTCGGTGGAGCTCCTTGTGGGGGCCAGGGCCACGATCCTCGAGAGGGGTGTGCCAAAATGAAGCTTCGGTGGAGCTCCCTGTTGGGCCAGGGCCACGATCCTCGAGAGGGGTGTGCCAAAACAAGTGGCACGCGTGCCCTGGCTCTTGCACAACGGAGTTGCGAAGGACAGGAGGCCCCCGCCTCCTTCTTCCAGGAGGGGTTTACGAGGAGCCAGGAAGAAAGCGGAGGAGGAGGAGGAGGAGGACGACGACGATTTCTGGGCCCTGGCCTGGTTTTGTTTCTGGGCCCTGGCCAAGAGTGCCCCAGTGGCTCCCCAAGAGCCCCCAAGAGGTCAGAATTGTGAGGATGTCTCAGGCCGCAGTGGCCAGACCACCTGCTCAGGGCATCCCGCAACTTAGAATGGCGAGGGTTTCAGGCGGAAGTGGCCGGACCATCATTGGGCAAGGCACCTCCGAGGCAGAGTTCGGCAATTGTCTCAGACGAAAGTGGCCTGACCACCTCGGCAGAGGTGGTCACACGACACGAAAATAAAGATGTCCGAGGCCCAGGGGGGCTGCCATGGGAAGCCTGGACGGGGGAGCTGGGTCTGGGGGGGGGCAGGGGGGGGGCAGGGGGACGAACGACACGACACGACACGAAAATAAAGGCGTCCGAGGCTCAGGGGGGCTGCCCTGGGAAGCCTGGGCGGGGGAAGGAGCAAAGGGGGGGGGGCAGGGGACGAACGACACGACACGACACGAAAATAAATGTGTCCGAGGCCCAGGGGGGCTGCCCCGGGAAGCCTGGACGGGGGTGGGGCAGGGGGGGGGGCAGGGGGACGAACGACACGACACGACACGAAAACAAGTGGCACGCGTGCCCTGGCTCTTGCACAAAGGAGTTGCGAAGGACAGGAGGCCCCCGCCTCCTTCTTCCAGGAAGGGTTTACGAGGAGCCAGGAAGAAAGCGGAGGAGGAGGAGGACGACGACGACGATTTCTGGGCCTGGCCTGGTTTCCACGAACCACGAACGACCACGACGAAAATACAGGGTTCCGTGGCCCAGGGGGGCTGCCCTGGGAAGCCTGGACGGAGGGGTGCTCCCAAGAGTTTCCACGGGGGGTGTCCCAGGAACGAAGGACGACGACGAAAATAAAGGGTTCCGTGGCCCAGGGGGGCTGCCTTGGGAACCCTGGACGGAGGAGGGCTCCCAAGGGCTCCCACGGGGGGGGGGCCCAGGGGAGCACGGAGGGGAGGGTTCCGTGGCCCAGGGGGGCTGCCCTGGGAAGCCTGGACGGAGCCGGGCTCCCAAGGGCTCCCGGGGGGTGGGGGGGCCCAGGGGAGCTGTGAATCTCAGATAGATTTCTAGGGTTCTTTGTGACCAGAGCTCCCGACCCCGTTTCCGTCCTGTTCGGGTCCACGGAGCTCTCGAACCCATGTGCAACCACCCGCACGTGCTCTGTTTTACTGTCCGTAGCCGTCCGGCTTATAGCCGGGCCAAGAGGCCCTTTTTGGTGATTTTGATTCATCGGTCCGAAGCTCAGGGGGACCGCTCGAGATAGAAAACAAGTTTCTCTTATCGTTTCTGCTGCATATCAAGCTCTTCGAGCTCGACATCTCCGCCTACTGGCACAGCCCTGAGGACCAGCTCCTAGAGGTTGAGAGGACCAGCTCCCAGAGTCTGTGAGGATTTCTCGAGGTGAAAGGCTGAAGATCCGTGGAAGGCACGCTCCACTGACATTGGTAGCGCGACGAAGTGGCAGCCCACTTCGAGGTCGATCTCCAAATCGTGATGGCGAATGAGCAGCAGTCCGGCATCAAGATTCCTGTGTGGAATGGTGAGGCCTCCACTTTAGAGAGTTTCGAGGAAAAAGTGAAGCTGTGGGCCCTGGGCACGAAGAAGGATGACAGAATCTACCTCGGCCCGCGCCTGGTTCAGGCGATGGACGAGGACTCGCAGCAGTGGTTCGAGGCGAAGAAGGTGTCGCTCGATGACCTTGTCAAGGAGGACGGAGCTGAAAAGGTCGTGGAGGCACTCAAGGGAGTTCGAGGCACGGTCACGATGCAGGAGGCTGTGTCCAAGTGGAGAGAGTTTATGCGTGGAGTGTATCGGCATCCAGGTGAAGGTCCGAAGCGATGGGTCTCTCGTTTCGACATCCACCTGAGCAAGATCGGGAAGGCCCTCCACGCAGTCTGTGATGAGATTCCAGCCCAAGGTTTCATGCACGAATTCATCTTAGGGCTGATCCTGCTGGACGGGACGGGCCTAGATCCGTCAGAGCAGGCCGCGGTGCTGGCGACCAGCGGCCCCAAGGGCAACTCGTACCTCTATCAGGACGTGAAGAAGGCACTGGCTGAGCAGTGGTCGGAGGAGCAGCTGGCATCGCGGGACAAGCAGAAGGGATACAAGGCCAGAAAGGGCGCTCATGCGGTCTTCGACGACGCCGACGAGCTTGCCGCCTACGCCGAGGAGGTCTACGACGAGGCGTACATCGACGGGTTCGAGGAGGCGGCGGACATCACGGAGTCAGCGATGACGGCAGCCGAAGACCTGATGACTGCCGCGCTCGGTGAAGAGCCCATAGGCGACGAGGAGCAAGGAGAGGATGCGCTGGCAGCGGCGGCCTCGACTCACGAGACGAACGAGTGGACGGAGACAGCCTTCGCGGCTTCGAGGACGTTCGTGGAGGCGAGGAAGCTGATCAACGAGGTCAAGAACGCCAGGGGCTACTTTCCAGTGGTAGGCCTGGGTGCCTACGACGCGCTCCCGACTCAACCCGCCGCTGGAGCTGGACGCGGACGGGCAGTGAGCCGGGGCGGGCCACCTCGCAAGGGCAAGGGCAAGGATCGAGGCGGCGTGGCAGGCCGCGGCAAGGGTCGTGGTCAGAGTCAGAAGCGTCCAGCAGCACCTCCGAAGGACTCGAACTCGGGGACCAACGACAAGTTCAAAGGGGCTTGCCTGCTCTGCGGCGAGCCGGGCCGCAAGGCAAGGGACTGCCCCAATCGGGGCAACGGCGGCGCCCAAGGGGAGAGGCGCCGGGCTTTCAACAGCTTCGTCGGCGCGGCCGACGGCTACAGCAAGAAGGTCGAGTTCGAGGACGTCCAGGACGTGTTCATCGGCACGGTCAACGACGAGGGCGAGTCCAAGGACGGCGACGAGAAAGGGCTGGACGAGTTCGTGGCCTTCAGCATGGACGACTGCAAGGGCTACGCGCTCCTGGACGGTGGAGCGTCCAGGTCTGTTGGAGGCGTGGAGCAGCTAGAGTACGTGAACGAGCGCCTGAGCGAGCCCATGGAGGTCAGCCCGGACAAGGGTCTGGGATTTTCATTTGCTGGGGGCGACCGGGCCGACGCACCCTCACGGGTGACCTTCAATGTGAAGGTCCTGAACGACGAGGCGGTGAGCATCTACGTGCTGGACCGTCAGTCCCCGGTGCTACTGGGAATCGATATGCTGAAGAAGTGCGGGCTCGTGATCGATTACTTCCACAACACCGTGTACTCCCATGGGTTGAAGCGTGAGATCCCCACGAGAGTGCTCCCGTCAGGTCACTTGGCACTGAATCTTACTGCTCTGGGCAACGAGGCCTCGAGCGCAAGCAGCGAATAGGGGCAGCACCCTGGTCGCGGCAATGAGACTGTGGAAAAGTCGTCGTCCAAGTCTGTCGCCACCAGGGGCCCCAAAGACGCCAATGAGCTCCCCCAGATGCTCCAGAAGTTGCTCGAGGTCAGTGTCTCCATCATGGGCCCCTACCCCGAGCTAAGCCAGTCTATGCTACAACCTATTCTTGGGTATCTCTGGGAACGGGCTGACTGGAAAGAAGGTGCGAGAGTGAGTCGGGATATATGGGTCGACTGCTCACACGCTCTAGTTCGGGTTCATCATCGGGTTCGTTTTCAAAGGTGTGATCTTCGAGATTTTGAAGCTCTTAGTTTAGCCAGCTTATCGGGGAAACGACGCACTCATATGATTCGAGAGGACGGGGAACCTATGATGATCATCGAGAGCCTACCGAATAAAACAGCTCGGCAAGTCGAACATTCGAGATGGGTCGGTCTTACTATCTACCCAAGATCCTTGTGTTCGAGAACCGTTTTGGCTCAAGAAGTTCAACGAAGCAGGTCTCAGATCGAGAGCGCGTTCCAGGCCGATGCCGAGATGCGCCCATCGGGATCAGACACGTCAGGGGTCCAACCATTTCGTGGACCTGATCAAGTGCAGGGACTGTGGGGAGATCCTGTTCAAGCACCACTTCGCGAAGACGAGCGACCAGATGCTCTTCCAGTGTGTGCGCTCCCGACAGTGCATCAACCGCCTGGAGACTACGGGTGCGGCCCAGCCCGCGTCGCCCATGGTAAACCAGTCGAGCTCCTCGGACAGCGAGGCCATGACGGCGACAACGGCGCCTGCGTCAAGGCCTCCACCGAGCCCTCCAGGGGCTCCCAAGAAGCTGCCCGAGCGCCTGTCGGCCGAGGTGATTCGGAAGCTCACGGACACGGAGGTGCAGCAGATCATCGAGAGCGAGAGGATCAAGATCCGCCTGGAGGAGCAGCAGCGCCTCGCGCAGGAGATCCTCCAGAAGGGCCTCATCGACACGCCGACGGACCAGCCGGAGGCGGACGACAGGACCAGGCCGAGCAAGAGGCAGGGCGTCGGCCAGATGCCCAAGGCCGAGTCGATTCCCGTACCGGAGGATCTGCCGAAGCCGTCAGGAATGCCGAGGCCAGAGGATCTGCCGACTCCGTCGGGAATGCCGAGGCCAGCCGGAGACTTTCATCTCGTGTGAAGAGCTGTGTACTTGGAGCGCTGATCGCGGGGACGACAGCTCTGGGAAAGATGCCGGGCACCGCCTGGGAGGCAGCCGAGACCTATGGTAGGCTGGACCTCGCAGAAGTGGCCTGCGTGTCCGACTCCCGGCTCACGCACGCGATGATCGAGCAAGGAGGCAAGGCCGAGAGATTCAGCAACTGGAACGGGTATGACTTTTCCACCAGGTCTGGTGCAGAGAAGCTCGTGAAGGTGCTGCGGGTCAAGAGGCCTCGAAGAGTTTGGTTTTCCCCACCGTGCGGAGCAGAGTGCCCACGGCAGAATCTGAACCCCGTAACGGCGGAGTCAGAGAAGAAGCTGATCAAGACCAGACGTATCCAGAGGAACGTCAAATGGGCTATCGGTCAGCTGCTGAACGAGGGTTTCTGTGACATATACCTCGAGCAGTCAGGACGCTGCAGGTCTTGGACAGGCAACTTCAAGGAGCTCAAGGAGTCCATGCACGGCTGCAGGATTCACGGGTGCATGAATGATATGAGAGACGAGCAGAACGGTCTCCTCATACGCAAGGACTGGCACATCGCGACCACAGACCCGCAGTTCGAGAAGAAGGTTGGGAGGATCTGTCCAGACCTACATCTGCATATGCCGCTGGAGGGCGGCACGAGAGTGACTCTCTCAGCGAATTATCCCGTGAACATGTGCAGGGGGATCGCCCAGCACTTCATGACCAGGGCCACCTCGGACGAGGCCCTCGCCTATCTGGTGCAGGCCCACAACGAGCTGGACGACGAACTGTGTGCAGCGGGCTACAGGCGATTGCGGGAGAAGCGGCCTGCCTCTGAGGGGCCACCACCACCGCCGCCGCCGAAGCGTCCAACGCTGGAGCCCACAGCTCCTGAAGGTCAAGGAGAAAGAGCAGGCGGACCAGTGCCAGCTCCTGATCCTGACGACCCTGGAGATGCTCGAGGTCCTCCAGAAGGCGAGGCGCCCCTGCCGACGCCCGAGTCGGGAGGTCAAGAGCAGTCGGTGGGCAATCTCAGACTGCCACTGCCAAAGAGTGTCTTGAGCTGTACCAAGACAGAGTTGCGAGAGCTGGAGGCCATCATCGCACATATCCATCGGAATTTCGGACACTGCAGTATGAGCACGGTCAGCGCCGCCCTCAGGTCTCGCAAGGCGGACCAGAAGCTCATTGATCTTTGCAGCCACTACGAGTGTGCGGCCTGTAAGGCAGCTCAGAGGTTTCAGATGCGACCTATTGCCAGCTCAGAACCGACTTTACCCGCTCCTGGTACTGAAATGGGTTGCGACAACTTCTATTGGACACATCCTCGACGAGCCTACCAAGTTCGTGGGACCCTCTGTGCAGATTATGGCAGCCGTTTTACCCAGACATCGATTCACTGTCAGAAGGGTGTCGAGGAGCATTGTGTCAACACCACCGCGAAGGAGATGCAGGAGGTAGTGCTGAAGGACTGGATCCACCACTACGGCAAGCCGGAGGTCTTCAGGACAGATCCCGAAGGTTGCTTCAGGCAGGTCGAGCAGCGCGCCTGGGTCTCGGGTAACGGCATGGAGTGGAGACCAGAACCCGGAGAAGCTCACTGGCGAATGGGAGTGATCGAAAGATGTATCGAGACAATCAAGGAGATCGCCACTCGCCTCGCCTGGGAGCTACCAGATGACACCGAGCCCGCGGACATCTTTCGCTGGGCTTGCGTGGTCAACAACGACCTGATGCGACACCAAGGCTACAGCCCGATGATGCTCATGATGGGCCGTACCCCGTCGGGGCAGGGCTTAGAGCAGGTGGAGAATCCTTCAGTCCTGAGCGCAAATGTGGTGGACAAGCATTTTCAGGAGGTCACGCGCATCAAGGCGGCGGCTTACAAGGCGTGCGTGGACCACTACCTGTCGGAGAAGACGAAGCGCGCTCTGCTGGCCAAGACGAGGCCGTTCAAGACATGGGAGCCTGGTGAGAAGGCACACTACTGGCGAGGTGCGAAAGGTAACAGCCACAAGACTCGGCCAGGTATCGCTGGTCGATTTCACGGTCCCGCCACTGTCTTGATGCAGGAGCGCGAGATGAAGAATGGAGTTGCGGTGCGACGAGGAGTTGTCTGGCTTGTTGACGGTGACCGTCTTGTACGAGCAGCGGCCGCTCACCTCCGCACGACTACGAAAGCGGAGCAGACCCTGGAGAGCATCTCCGCAGGGAGCTCCGACCACTTCAAGAAGATTCTGCAGGAGTTGACGAAGGGTGCTGACGATGATGTGGTGGATCAGCCTGGTCCGGGAGAATGGGACGATATTCCAGAAGGAGAGAATCGTGAAGTACCGGACCCACCCAGGACGACAACTCCAAGAAGTACAGCATTTCCTCAACCTGACGATCACGAAGGTGAAGCGGGGTCGGGCTCGAGTGACCACGAAGGGGCCACACCTGAGGCCACCCCGCCTCCGATGCCCGCACAGAATCCAGCTGAGCCAGCACCGACGCCGACCAGCGACCAGATCGACGAGAGCGAACCACCACCAGAAGGTTACAACAAGCGGGAAGCCAGCCAGGAGCCTCCTGGGGTCGTTGCAAGATCATCGACCTGGGATGGGATAACCAGAGGGGTCCGGGCGCTCGCGGCGGCGAGCGCGGCGGCCACAAAAAGGGGGCAGGTTTTTGTTAAGGAGGGACATGGCTGCCAGGGGTCGCGCGGCGGGTCATTCGGCCGTTGCCCGGTTCATTGGCAATCCTCACCATGTAGAGCACGTGGGGCACAGCGGGAGTCATCGGGCTCCCCCCGCCGCTTTTGAAGTGAGGGCGCGAGGGATTGGGGGGGGATGAAGAGGGCGTGTGAAGGCGGTGATGAGGGTTATGATGGTAGGCGCCCCAGCCATTCACAGTCTGGCAAGTGCGCCCCAGGATGCGTTCGCTTCGAGTGGAACTCGCGCGCCAGAGTGGCAGCGCCCTGCGCGACCCGCCACCCGTTGCGTTGCGCAGCTGGTGCTTCCAGCGCAACAGGGGCGCAGGGCAATTGGGTCGCGCTCGCTCGTTCGAGCTGTCCGCCTCGGGCCCTGCCCGGCCCCCCGCGAAAGCCCCCTACTCATGCTCGTCGCGTCCCCCGCTCCGCCCCCCCCCCGCCAGGCCCAATTATTTCGCGCGCTGCCCCCGGCGCCCCGAAGAGTTCGCAATGGGTAGGGGCAGTGAAATCGCCCTCCGCGCATGCCACCCCGGGCAAACAGGGGTCGCCAAATCCCGCTTCGCGCGCGGGGCGCTGGCGCCCAGGCGCCGCGGGCAATCCGAGCGGACTTCGTCGTTCCAGCGCAGGCGGTCGCGGTCCAGGCGCAGCGGCCGCGAAACAGGGGCGATGTTTTCGTCCAGGGCGGGCGCCGGCGATAGGGTTCGCGCGGGGGGGCGGCGTTTGTTATTCATCGGCAACCCCCGCCGTGCAACGCGCGCGCGGGGCGCGGCGGGAGTCTGCGGCCCTTGGCGGCGCCCTGGAACGCGCGACATCGCGCGTTCGTTTGGTTGAGGACGTGCGGGGGATGCGGGGGCGGTGGGGATGGGGGGGAGGTGGGGTGGGGTGGGGTGGGGCGGGGCGGGGTGGGGTGGGGTGGTGTGTGCGTGTATGTGCGTGCGCGCGTGCGTGTGTGTATGTGTATGTATGTGTGTGTGTGTGTGTTTGTGTGTGTGTGTGTGTGTGTGTGTGTGTGTGTGTGTGTGTGTGTGTGTGTGTGTGTGTGTGTGTGCGTGCGTGCGTGCGTGTGTGCGTGTGTGTGTGCGCGTGCGCGTGTGTGTGTGTGTGTGTGTGTATTGGGGGGGAATGGCGAGAAGGGTGCTCGACGTCGCGGCCGGGCCCCGTCGGGCAATCGCGCCGCGGCAAACGATCGTTTCGAGTGGAAGGCGCGCGTCAAGGCGGCACCCCCCCGTGCATGTGGCAAACTGCCCATTGCGCCGCGTCCCTTTTCCAATGCAAATGGTTCGCGGGGCAATGGGGGGGGCGCCTGCTCGCTCGAGCCGCATGTCTTGACCCTCGCCCCCCGCCCCCCCCTTCTTTCCCCCCTTCAGAAAACAAACAAAACTTCATGCTCATGGTCGTCGTGCGTTCGCCCCGGCTCGAACTATCACGTTCGCTGCTCCCAGTGCTTCCATGGGTCCGAAGGGGGGGGGTGGGGGGGCAGGGGGGGCGGGCGGGTGGGCGGGGCGGGCGGGTGGAAGGGGGGGGATCACCCGTGAAATCAGGGGTCGCCGATTTCTGCCTTGCGCGCGGGGCGCGGGGCTCTGGCATGCGGGCGTCGCAGAACGTCCACGTGGACATGTTCAGTCTATGTCGGCACCCGAGGCTCTTGTGGGTCGACTTGAAGTCGCCCATGACAGGTTTGGTCGCGCGCCGGTTTCGTTCGGCGCCCTCCCCCCTCCCCCTGTTCAGTGCCCAGCCGCGTTTGGCGCGTGTCCCTCGCCCCCACTTCCTCTTCACGCGCCCCTCCCCCCCTGTGCCGCCTGCGATTGCGGGGGCGGGGGCGGGCGGGGTTGGGCGCGAGAGTCATTGCCCGCGTCCCGGTTTGCTTTCGCGCTTCCCGCCCCCGCGCGGGGACGCCGCCTCTGCGCTTTGGCGCTCGAGGCGCCCGGAGTTTCATAAAAAATGCACCGCCCCCCTTTTCCCTTCCCGACTCCGCCTCGGGGTGAGGATGAGGAGAAGGGGTCGGGGCGAGGGGGGGGGGCGGCGGCGCAGGGCGGGGGGCGATGACAGCGAGGACGAGGCAAGGAATGATGTGGAAGGGGGGAGGTCGAGCAGGGAGACAGGGCGACGCCAGGGGCGAAAGACAGCGGGAATGACAGCGACAGCGCCGAGCGGGATGGGGATGGGGGCGACGCGGGCGACGAGCAGGGAATTCTAAACGCTTCGCGCGACGCCACCAGCTCATCCAGCAACGATGCCCAGGCGAGTTGCACTGGTTAGGGAAAGAGGGGGGCGCGCAGAAGAACCAAAGGACCGCCGTGCCCCTTAGAAAGGGGGGAAGGGGATCGGGGAAGGACGAGATGGAGGAGGCAGGGATGAGGGGGGGAAGGGAAGGGGGGGGGGGGGCGGGGAAGTGGAGGGGGGCGAGGAGGGGTAGGGGGGTGAACGACCAGAGAGGATTTGTTTTTCCAGTGCGCCGCTGCCGACCAAACTCCAGAGTGCAAGAGATGCAGGGGTTGCCAAACGACCAGAGAGGAGGAGGAGGAGGAGGAGGGGGGGGAGGAGGAGGAGGAGGAGGAGGAGGAGGAGGATGAGGAGGAGGAGGAGGAATCGGTAGGACAGCATCGAGGAAGCGGGGGGCGAGCAAAAGGGCCAAAGGCCCTTTGGATGCCTTTTCGGGGTGTCTTCGGATGTCTCTTGGGAGCTCCCCGGGGGCCTTTGGGGGCGTCTTGGGGGGCCTCTCGGCGGCCCTGGGGCTTGGGTGCCTCGGGAAACCTTGTGGAAGTCTCTTGGGGGCCACTTGGGGGGCCCTTTCGGGGTCTCTTGGGGGTCTCTTGGGGGCCTCTTCGGAGCATCTTCGAGCCTCCTGGGCGCCTGGTCGGGCAATCTTGGAAGAGATGGATCGAAGGAAGGGGGGGGGGGGGGTCCTAAATTATCGCTGCCTCATGGATAGCCCGCCTCTGGGGCCACTTTTGCGGGCGCTTTGGAGCGCTCTTGGAGCCCTCTTGGGCCTCTTTTGGCGCTCTCTTGGGCCCTCCAGGAGTCATCTTGGGCCACGGGGGGCAATCGAAAGCAAAAGAGCGGGAAGGCAAACAACGCGTAGATTTTCGGTAGGCGCTTGATGCTGGCGCCCTGGGGCGCCCTGGAGGGGAGGGGCTTCGTGGTCATTTGGATCGGTCTTGGGGCGATATGGGGGCCTCTTGGAGCATGTTGGGAGCCATGTTGAGCTATCGCGGGCTATCTTGAGCCATCTTGGAAGTCATCTTGGGCCCCCTGAGGCGCTCTGAGAGCTATCCTGGGCCATCTTGGAAGCTCCAGTGGGTCGCGAGTCCAGGTCCAGGGGGGAAGTGTTTGGGGGAGTTGTGAACCCCTCGCCGAGGGGTAGGAGGGGAAGCTGGGAGAGGAAATGCCTTAAACCAGTCACTCCCAGAGGGCTCGTGGGACTTCGCAACCTTGCGCTCGTTTGGAGGGGCGGCTGGTTCTCTCTTGGTCACTACGGCGCGTGCAATGAATCGCTGGCGGAACCGTTGTGTGTCGTTCGACTGCCCTGTAAGAAAGAGCCCGCGAACTGGGGGCGTGGTATTTCCCTTTGCTGCGCCGCTGCCGCAGCTGCCCCTCGTCCGCTCACGCCCCCGCCCGCCCCCCGTCGACCCCGGAAAAAAAGGAGGGAAGATGGAGAGAACGAGGAGGAGATGCGGACTCCATCTTCTGATCGATGTCATCCAACACGCCCCTCTTCGGGGGGGGGGGGGGGCGCGAAAACCGCCCGAGGCCCACGAGAGGACCCCCGAGCGAGCCCCAAGACGGCCCAGGAAGGCCCCAACACGGCCCAAATTGTCTTCCAGATCTCCCAAAGTCCGCCCAGGAGACGCCAGAAGAGTTCCCGAGAGGTCCCCAACCGACCGCTAGAGGCCCCCTTTCACTGCCCCTAGGGGGCCCCGAGACGCCCCCAAGAGGTAGTATCCAGTATACTTTCAGGAGGAAGGGCCGTGTCAAGTTTTCGGAAGCTCGCCAAGACGCAGCTTGTAAAACTAATTGGACCATCGATGTTTGTTTTGCACTCGGGGGCATCATGGGCGCCCCTTGCAGCCTTCTCGGGCTGGCGCCATTTTCGGCCATCTTGTGGCCTTTTTGTGTCGTCCCGAGGTTTTCTCGGGCAGTCTTGCGGCCGTCTTGGGGGCTTTCGGGGCCGTCTTGGGGCGAGCTTCGTTATGCTCGGGCGGCATGTGCTTCTTTTGGGGCCGATTGGAGGCCGAAGAGTGCGCCAGGGGGCACAGTCCGATGGGGGCGGTTTTGCAAGCACTCGCGAAACGAGAGGGTCGGCTTAACCACAAAATTTAACACCAGCTGTTCAACAGAGGGCCGCTCCAATACGCACAATCCGTGCAGGCATAGTGGCGGATAACAGTATTTCGCGTCATGGCATATTCAAAACATCACAAAATACAGCATTGCGTTGCATTGCGCCGCGTCGCTCCGCATTGCACTGCGTTGCCTTGAGCCTTTCCTGGGGGTCCGTCGTGGAGCCGTGCCCAGTTTTTCAAGTACGCGCGGCCTGGGCGACGTATCTGGGCGTTCGCATGGGCGTTTCTGCGGCCCGAGCGAGATTCGAGGCTTGCGCGAGACGCGACGCGTGAGAGTGACTTTTCGCTGGTGGCCTTTGGTGAGCGGCTTTCTGGTCCTCGGTGGGGGGCCCTCGTCGCCGCGGCCGGACGCAGCTCGAGAAACGAGTCAGGTCGGGCCCCGGGAGGGGTGCGGGGACCGATTTTGAGCGAAAATGTGCGCACCAAAGGTCGCTCCTGCCAGAGGTCACTCTTGCGTGGAGACGACTCAGGCTTGTTCCGCGGCGCGCGCGGGGCGTCGAATGGCGGCGTTCACGATGGGGGGGGCAAGGGGGGGGGGGGGCGGGCCAGGGCGGGCGCTACGCGCGCAAATGTTTTTTTTCATGAACAACTTGCCTCTTGGCGCACCCCCGCCGGCCCATCCAGAAACGGCGCCGAGGCAAGTAAACGGCAAACAGGCAAGCAGAGGGGGTGGGATCGTCTATCGGGGCAGCCGTTTTCTCTCGAAGAGGGGGGGGGGAGACGAGGAGTAGGAGGAGTAGGAGGAGCAGGATGAAGGGGGAGGAGGACGCGGGGGAGGCGGCGGGAGGAAGGAAATGCGGGGAACGCGGAGGGAGGAGGGAGGCGGGGGGGAGGGGAGGAAGGGGGGGGCGGGGAAGGAAGGGGAGGGGGGGGAGAAGGCGGGAGGAGGAGTGAAATGGATGGGGGGGGGGGGGGGGGGGGGGGGGGGGGGGGGGCAGGCGCGGAGCGGCAGGGGGGGGGGGGGGGTGGGGCGAAAGGGGGAGACGGCTTGATGGGGGGGGGGGTGAGGGGGGAGGAGGGACGTAAAGGGAGGAGGAACGGGGAGGAAGGAGGAGGAGGGAGAAGGAGGGGGGAAGAGGGAGGAGGGAGGAGGGATGGGGGGACGGGGGGGCCAGGGGGAGGAGGACGAGGAGGAGGAGGGGGAATGGGCGGACGAAGGGAGAGGATGGCGAGTAGAAGGGACGGGGCCCTTGGATTCCATAGCTCTGAAGCGCAGGGCCCTTGGCTTTGGACCTGGCGGCCCACTCGCGTTCAATGTCCCGGTCGGCGGCTTTGAAAACCGGGGCCAAGGGATCCGGGGCCGAGGGGCCCGAACCCCTGGAGTTTATCGTCTTGGGTTCAATGTTGATGCATCCATAGCCCGTGAATCCTTAGTTTGGCAATCTCGCGCGTCGGAGCCCAAGGTCAGCGCGACCTGTGGGCCTTGTGGGCCTCAGGGGCCTGTGGGATTCATGGGGCATGTCAGAGTGAGGGGGCCGAACGGTCATTCACTGTCCCTGGGCGCGTGGCTGAAGTGGAATTCCGCGGTGCGGATTTTCGTTGTTGTTGTTGTTGGTGTTGTTGTTGTTGTTGTTGTTGTTGTTGTTGTTGTTGTTGTTGTTGTTGTTGTTGTTGTTGTTGTTGTTGTTGTTGTTGTTGTTTGTTGTTTGTTGTTTGTTGTTTGTTGTTTGTTGTTTGTTGTTTGTTGTTTGGTGTGTGTTGTTTGTTGTTGTGTGTTGTTGTGTGTTGTTGTTTGTTGTTGTTTGTTGTTGTTGTTGTTGTTGTTTGTTGTTGTTGTTGTTGTTGTTGTTGTTGTTGTTGTTGTTGTTGTTGTTGTTGTTGTTGTTGTTTGTTGTTGTTTGTTGTTGTTTGTTGTTGTTGTTGTTTGGTGTTGTTTGGTGTTGTTGTTTGTTGTCGTCGTCCCACCCGCAGCCCGCCCCGCGACCCACCCGCGACCCGCCCCGCGACCCACCCCGCGACCCACCCGCGACCCACCCGCGACCCACCCGCGACCCACCCCGCGACCCACCCCGCGACCCACCCCGCGACCCACCCCGCGACCCACCCCGCGACCCACCCCGCGACCCACACCGCGATCACCCCGCGACCCACCCGCGACCCACCCGCGACGCACACGCGACCCACCCGCGACCCACCCCGCGACCCACCCGCGACCACCCCGAGACACACCCCGCGACCCCACCCCGACCACCCCGCGACCCACCCCGCGACCCACCCCGCGACCCACCCCGCGACCCACCCGCGACCCACCCGCGACCCACCCCGCGACCCACCCGCGACCCACCTTCGACCCAAACCACGTTGAAGGTACAAACCACCATTTTCGGCGCCTGCGGCGGTTTTTTTTTGCATTCCTTCCAGGCGGGGGGCCCGCGACCCACCCCGTGACCAACTCGCGACCAACCCGCGATCCGAGCCACGTTCAGGGTACAAGCTACATTTTTCGGCGCTTGCGGCGGGCATCTTTTGCATTCGTTCCCGGTGGAGAACCCGCGGCCCACCCGCGACCCAAACCACGTTCAGTGTACAAACCAATGTTTGTTGGCGCCTGCGGCGGGTTGCTTCTTGCACTCCTTCCAGGTGTAGGTGGAGAGCCCGCGACCCACCCGCGACCTAAACCACGTTCACTGAACAAACCAATTCCGCACAAACGCGGCGGCGGATTTTCGCATGCCGTCTGAGCCCGCAAGGACCTCTTCAAGCCCCGCGCATCCACACCAGCCTGTCCAGCAACTTTGCCCTGGCGAGTTGCCTTGATCAGAGAAGGCGGGAAGCATAAAGTGGAAAAGAGGACTGCGTTGCAGTTATCTTGGGAAAGGAGGGGGAGGCACGAGGCGTAAACAGGGGACGAGGAGAACGCGGCAGAAGAGAGAATGTAAAGATAATGTGGAGAGAGAAAAGGAGGAGGAGCAGGAGGACGAGGAGGGGGAGGAGGGGGAGGAGGGGAAGGAGGAGGACGAGGAGGGGGAGGAGGGGGAGGATGATGATGGTGGACGACAACGGGAGGACGATGATGGAGGCCGATGAGGGGGAGGACGACAATGGGAGGACGATGATGAAAGGACGAGGGGGGGAGAGGGAGGACGAGGAAAAACAGGAGGAGGAGGAGGGAGGAGGAGGGGACGACGACGACGATGAGGACGAGGACGAAGAAGAGGACGAGGAAGAGGAGGAGGAGGAGGAGGACGAGGACGAGGAGGAGGAGGAGGAGGAGGAGGATAATATCGCCATCGACAGGGAAGGTGGGGGCCACGAGGTCCGCCGGCTCGACGACGCCCGCGTCGCCCGCGCCCGCCCCCTCACTCTTATCCGCAACTGCGGGGTGCTGCGTATGATTTGGGTGGCCTGTGAGACCTGTGGTGCTTTTGCGAATTGTCGGGCCTGTGGCGCCGGTGGGGCACACTCGATGTGCGGCGCTGGTGCGACATGTGGGACCACGTGTGATTCTGGGACCTGCGGGGCGTGTGCGGTCCATGGTGTTTGTGGAACCTGTGGGGCCTGTGGGGTTTGCGGAGCCTGTGTGGTTTTTGGGTCCTCGGGGTCTTGTGGGATCCTGCGTGGTTTCTGGGGCCTGGGGGGCCTGTGCGTTATGTGGGACTTCTGGGGCCCACGACACCGTCCCCCCAGGCCGCCCCCCCACACTCTGATGAATCCAGGGCCCGATTATTATCAATTCTCGGTACCAGAATTGACAATTCTCGGACCGAAAATAACTTGTGTTTGGCAGACGAACCACTTTAGTAAAGCGGGCACGCCACTTTACTAAAGCGGGCACGCCACTTTAGTAAAGTGGACGAAGGGGCTCGTTTGCTGTAAAATGCCAAGCAGCGCCACTTTAGTAAAGCGGCAGCGACACTTTACTAAAGCGGACAGGACACTTTAGTAAAGCGGGCACGCCACTTTACTAAAGCGGGGAAGCCACTTTAGTAAAGCGGACAAGCCCACTTTAGTAAAGCGGAAATCCCACGTTAGACAAGCGGAAGAGGCATTTTTAGTACAGTGGGATTGCGCTCCCGCGGGCCGGGCGCGCGGAGCACGTTAGGACCAAAGGTTAGCCCCAGAGAATGTCAATGTGACGGGGGGGGCAACAGCGGCGGCGACGACGTCGTCGAGAAGCCGCCCCCCCAGCGCGCGGGGGGCACGCGCGGCGGCGTGCGGAGGGGGGAGCGGGCCCGAATTCCCAGGCGGGGGGAAAGCCTCCCAGGCCCCAATACGAATCCCCAAACGCCCCGAAGAGCCCCGAGGGATCCCAACACCGCACAAACGGAGCCAACACCGCACAAACGGAGCCAACGCCGCACAAACGGAGCCAACACCGCACAAACGGAGCCAACGTCGCACAAACGGAGACAGCACCGCACAAACGGAGCCAACACCGCACAGACGCAGCCACCACCGCACGAACGGGGCCAACACCGCACAAACGAAGCCAACACCGCACAAACGGAGCCAACACCGCACAAACGAAGCCAACGCCGCACGAACGGAGCCAACACCGCACAAACGGAGCCAACACCGCACGAACGGAGCCAACACCGCACGAACGGAGCCAACGCCGATCAAACGGAGCCCTCCTTCTTTTTATGTTCTCTTCACGATGATTGCGCTGGGGCAAAGAAGGCGCAGTGCTCGTAGGAGGGCCGCCACTTTCCATGAACACCCTCGTCTCCTCGGCCGCCTCGTCGTGCCGCCCCCGTCCCCCGCGCCGCCAGCTTGAGCCGTAGGGGGCCTTGGCGACGGGTGCAAGTGCGATCGCAAATTGAACGGCCCCGGGGGAGGTTTGAGACCCAGCTTCGTGCTGTCACCCTGGGTAGCACGGTGGTCGCAGGCGGCCATCGTGGCCGACGCTCAAGGTCGGCCGGGGCAATCGTTGGGCAGATCGAGGCCGAGCTCTGGGTGATTCCCAGTGGCGCCGCTGGTTCCCTCCGCGCGCAATGCCCCGACTGTAATGGGAATGTTTGGGCTTGGACTGAGTTGGAACATGCGGCTTGGATCTCTGGGCAACTGGCTTGGAGTTCTTCCGACGCGGCGGAGGAGGGGGGGCGCGCTACAGACCCCCGGCGCGCGCGCGCGTCGGAGTTCTGTGTTGTCCACAGTAGAAAAGTCGATGTGCCACTCTAAAAACTAAATTCTAAATTTCTGTGGCCCTTTAAGGAGGCCGTCGGGCGCGTCGACTTCTCTATTGTGGGCGCTGCAGACCCCCGGCGCGCGCGCGCGCCTCGGAGTTCTGTGTTGTCCACAAAAGAAAAGCCGTCATGCAAACCTAAAAACTGAATTCTAAAATTCTGTGGCTCTTTGAGGACCGACGGGCGCGTCGACTTCTCTTTTGTGGGCATTAGAGACCCCCGACGCGCGCGCGCGTCGGAGTTCTGTGTTGTCCACAATAGAAAAGTCGATATGCAGTTCTACAAACTGAATTCTAAAATTCTGTGGCTCTGTAAGGAGGCCGACGGGCGCGTCGACCCCTCTATTGCGGGCGCCACAGACACCCGACGCGCGCGCGCGCGTCGGAGTTCTGTGCTGTCCACAAGAGAAGAGTCGGTATGCAGTTCTACAAACTGAGTTCTC
Source organism: Prorocentrum cordatum (assembly GCA_963575745.1). NCBI lineage: Eukaryota > Dinophyceae > Prorocentrales > Prorocentraceae > Prorocentrum > Prorocentrum cordatum. The sequence goes on from CAUYUJ010016883.1 coordinate 32,765, forward strand.
AAATTCTGTGGCTCACTAAGGAGGCCGACGGGCGCGTCGACTTCTCTATTGTGGGCGCTGCAGACTCCCGACGCGCGCGCGCCGGAGTTCTTTGTTGTCCACAGTAGACAAGTCGATATGCAGTTCTACATACTGAATTCTAAAATTCTGTGGCTCTTTAAGGAGGCCGACGAGCGCGTCGACTGCTGTATTGTGGGCACTACAGACCCCGACGCGCGCGCGTCGGATTTCTGTGTTGTCCACAAGAGAAAAGTTTATATGCAAACCTAAAAACTGAATTCTACATGTCTGTGGCTCTTTCAGGAGGCCGACGGGCGCGTCGACTTCTCTATTGTGGGCGCTGCAGACCCCCGGCGCGCGCGCGCGCGTCGGAGTTCTGCGTTGCCCACAATGGAAAAGTCGACGTGCAATTTCAAAAACCGAATTCTAGATATCTGTGGCCCTGTAAGGCGGCCGACGGGCGCGTCGACTTCTCTATTGCGGGCACCACAGACTCCCGCCGCGCGCGCGCGTCAGATTTCTGCGTTGTCCACAAGAGAAAGTCGATATGCAAATCTAAAAACTGAATTTTTATATTTCTGCGGCTCTTTTATGGAGGCCGTCGGGTGCGTCGACTTCTCTATTGTGGGCGCTGCAGACCCCCGACGCGCGCGCGCGCGCGCGTCGGCGTTCTGCGTTGTGCACAAAAGAAAGCCGATGTGCAAATCTAAAAACTGAATTCTAAAATTCTGCGGCTCTTTAAGGGGGCCGACGAGCGCGTCGACTTCTCTATTGTGGGCGCCGCATGCCCCCCCCGCGCGCGCGTCGGATTTCTGTGTTGTCCACAAGAGAAAAGTCGATATGCAAATCAGAGTGAGGGGGCCGAACGGTCATTCATTGTCCCTGGGTGCGCGGCTGAAGTGGAATTCCGCGGCGCGGATTCTCGTCGTTGTTGTTTGTTGTTGTTGTTGTTGTTGTTTGTTGTTGTTTGTTGTTGTTGTTGTTGTTGTTGTTGTTTGTTGTCGGCGTCCCGCCCGCGACCCGCCCCGCGACCCGCCCGCGACCCAGCCCGCGACCCACCCCGCGACCCGCCCGCGACCCACCCGCGACCCACCCGCGACCCACCCCGCGACCCACCCCGCGACCCACCCCGCGACCCACCCCGCGACCCACCCTGCGACCCACCCTGCGACCCACCCGCGACCCACCCGCGACCCACCCCGCGACCCACCCCGCGGCCCACCCCGCGACCCACCCGCGACCCACCCGCGACCCACCCCGCGACCCGCCCGCGGCCCACCCCGCGACCCACCCGCGACCCACCCGCGACCCACCCGCGACCCACCCGCGACCCACCCGCGACGTACCCCGCGACCCACCCGCGACCCACCCGCGACCCAAACCACGTTCAAGATACAAACCACCATTTTCGGCGCCTGCGGCGGGCTTTTTTTGCATTCCTTCCAGGTGGAGAGCCCGCGACCCACCCCGTGACCAACTCGCGACCAACCCGCGACCCAAACCACGTTCAGGGTACAAACCACATTTTTCGGCGCCTGCGGCGGGCATCTTTTGCAGTCGTTTCAAGTGGAGAGCCCGCGGCCCACCCGCGACCACGTTCAGGGTACAAACCAAATTGTTCGGCGCCCGCGGCGGGCATCTTTTGCACTCGTTCCCGGTGGAGAGCCCGCGGCCCACCCGCGACCCAAACCACGGTCAGTGTACAAGCCATTTTTTGTTGACGCCTGCGGCGGGCTGCTTTTGCATCCCTTCCAGGTGGAGGTGGAGGTGGAGAGCCCGCGACCCACCCGCGACCCAAACCACGTTCACTGAACAAACCAATGCCGCGCAAACGCGGCGGCGGATTTTTGCATGCCGTCTGAGCCCGCAAGGACCCCTTCAAGCCCCGCGCATCCACACCAGCCCGTCCAGCAACTTTGCCCTGGCGAGTTGCCTTGATCAGAGAAGGCGGGGAGCATAAAGTGGAAAAAAGGATTGCGTTGCAGCTATCTTGGGAAAGGAGGGGGAGGCAGGAGGAGTAAACAGGGGACGAGGAGAACGCGGCAGAAGAGAGGATGTAAGGATAATGTGGAGAGAGAAAAGGAGGAGGAGCAGGAGGACGAGGAGGGGGAGGAGGGGGAGGAGGGGAAGGAGGAGGACGAGGAGGGGGAGGAGGGGGAGGATGATGATGATGATGGACGACAATGGGAGGACGATGATGGAGGCCGATGAGGGGGAGGACGACGATGGGAGGACGACGATGAAAGGACGAGGGGGGGAGAGGGAGGGCGAGGAAGAACAGGGGGAGGAGGAGGGAGGAGGAGGGGGGGGAGGGCGATGACGATGAGGACGAGGACCAGGAAGAGGGGGGGGAGGAGGGGGGGGAGGAGGAGGAGGAGGAGGAGAAAATCGCCATCGACAGGGAAGGTGGGGGCCACGAGGTCCGCCGGCGCGACGACGCCCGCGTCGCCCGCGCCCGCCCCCTCACTCTTATCCGCACTTGCGGGGTGCTGCGGCTAAAAACTGAATTCTACATTTCTGTGGCTCTTTAAGGAGGCCGACGGGCGCGTCGACTTCTCTATTGCGGGCGCTACAGACCCCCGACGCGCGCGCGCGCGTCGGAGTTCTTTGTTGTGCAGAAGAGATAAGTCGATATGCAATTCTCAAAACTGAATTCGACAATTCTGTGGCTCCTTAAAGAGGCCGGCGGGCGCGTCGACTTCTCTATTGTGGGCGCTACAGACCCCCGACGCGCGCGCGCGCGCGCGTCGGAGTTCTGCGTTGTCCACAATAGAAAAGTCGACATGGAAATTTATACACCGAATTCTAAAATTTCTGTGGCTCTTTAAGGAGGCCGACGGGCGCGTCGACTTTTCTATTGTGGACGCTACAGAACCCGCGCGCGCGTGTCGGAGGCCCATAGCAGGCTGGGCCCATCTGTCGGGCCGCCCTCCGTCGCCGTCGCGCCGCGCGCGGGGGGCGGGGGACAGGCTGTGCATGTGTCGCGGCGCCGCCGGTCGCTGTCGCACCGTTGGCCAGGCCGACGTGCGCAGCTATGTGCAATCCATGTGTCTGGCCACCCCCCCCGTCGCCGTCGCACCGCGCGGGGAGGTCCGGAAACAAACGAAGTGTCTATCTGTCGCGGCCTCGGCGGCCGCTGTCGCACCGTCGGCGAACGTGCCTGGTTACGTGCTGTGCATCTGTCTGGCCGCCCGCCGTCGCCGTCGCACCGAAAATATTGCGCGCCACGCATGGTTGAACTTCGCTGTCCACGGCGCGCCCATCGCACATCGCACAACTTTATGCAATCATGTCTCAATAGTTCCGCGCGGCGGACAGATCGTTGTTGCGCGTCCGTCCGCGACGGGCCCGTCGCCGCCGCGTCGGTGGGATCAGATTGGAAGGCGCCCCCTCATTAAATCTCGCCCACGGGGAATGTTAAATCGCGCCCATGGAGAAGATGAATCGCACCCGCTGCGAAGATCAATCGCACCCGCGGAAATGAATCGTGGTCGCGGAAAAAATGCATCGCGCCCGCGGAAAAATAAACCGCGCCCGCGGAGCAAATACATAGCACCCCCGGGGAAAATAAATCGCGCCCGCGGAGAAAAAATCGCGCGAGGGGAGAACGTAGATCTCGCCCGCGGCGAAGAAAACGCATTCACGGAACATTGAATCGCGCCCACGGAGAAAATCGATCGCGTCCACGGGGAAAATAAATCGCGCCCATGGAGAGAATAATTCGCGCACGCGGTTAAACGCAACCGCGCCCGCGGAGTAAAATTAATAGCACCCAGGGAAAATGAATTCGCGCCCGCGGAAAAATCGCGCCCGCGGAGAAAACACAGTCGCGCCTTCGGAGCAATAATCGCGCGCGCGAAGAAAATGCATCGCGCCCGCGGGGGGGGGGGGGGGGCCGCGCCCGCGGAGCTGATCAGCCGCAACCGCGGAGAGACTGATTCGCAGCCGCGGAGAAAATAAATCGCGCCCGCGGAGAAAATCAATCGCGCCCACGGGGAGAACGCACCCCTGGGGAAAATGCATCGCGCCCGCGGGGAATGTCCATCGCGCCCTGGGAGAGAATAGATCGCACCCATGGGGGAAATAAATCGCGCGCGCAGAGAAAATAAATCGCACCCGTGGAGAGAAGTTTCCCAAGCGCAACCTCACCTTCCTGCGAGACGGGCGCCAGAGATGGGCATCTGCCCGATGCAATCGCGCCCGCACTTGGCGCCGCGCGCAAGCACGAGCGGACGGAACGGAATCTGCGACCGCCGCGTTGGTAAGCGCCGCCCCGCGCGCGCGACAACCGCCATGTGCATGCCCGACCCATCCTATAGCAATGGCTGCTATAACAAGGACAGGCCCTTTCGAGATGACACGTGGCGCGGTGACAGTTGCCCCCCCCCCCCCCCCCTTCGCTTCCCCTTCCCCGCTCCGCCGCCGCCCCGCCGCGCGCGCGCGCGCAAACCGCGCGCCCCCGCCGCCCCCCCCCGCCACCACTTCGAGCGCGTACGTACGCACACACATACAAACACCCACACATGCGTACATGCACATGCATGCATGCTTGCATGCACATACAACTATATACATACAAATGTGTGTGCGCGTGTATATACACATGTACGTCTGTGTATAAAACGACTTATCTCCCCAAACAACACCCGCACTTAGCACCGCGACCACGCATGCACACCGCCACCGCCCACCCGCACACGCGCGCGCACCACGCGCACACGCGCAAACACGCCACG
>CAUYUJ010016883.1:40000-127500 GCA_963575745.1 Prorocentrum cordatum
GAGATCTACGGCCGCCCAGGAGAGGCTCACGGGCTGTGGCTTCGGGGCGCGATGCTGCCGTCGGCGGCCGCCTCGGGGGCCCGTCGATTCGCGTCGGCGCCGCTCCGCGCGCAGGAGGTCGGCGACCTCTCGAAGCCAGGCGATTTCGACGCCTCGGTGCTGCTGTTTCTCGACAGGCGGGTTGGCCTCGCCCAGGCGCTGCTGGCGATGGCGGCGGCGCTGTGCCGCGCGGGAGCCCCTGCTGCCGCGCCTTCCTTCGCGTCTGTCAGCGCGACGCGGCGGATGCCTGGCGCAAGGCGGCGCTGGCGCTCGGCCTGGCGAAGTTCACGGCTTGCCACGTCCACCAGCTGCGCCACTCGGGCCCAAGCCAGCTGACGGACCTCGAGCACATCGGGCGCCAGGGCCACTGGAAGTCGGGGAGCTCGGTCAGAGGGCGCGAGAAGGGCGGGCGGCTCGCCGAGCTGCTGCGCCTGCTGCCCGCCGCGCAGCGCCGGCACGCCAAGGCGTGCGCCATGAGTCTAAGCCAGTCGTGCCACGGCCTGCCCTCGCCAGCGGCGCCCGTTTGCCTCGCCCGCCAGTGATTTTAGATCTGTTATGTTATCGGGAACAGGTGGTTTCGCTAAGGCTGTGGCTCAGTGAGACATGCCTGTGCTTATGTGGGACACGCCGCTGGGGGAAGCATGGCCTTTCCCGGCCCTGTAATCGCTCGCTCGTCCTGTCGTGGATACGTGCTAGTCGCATCAGAGGATGGCATGATGGCGTTCCTTGCAACACTCTGACCAGGTGCCGTGACCATGGAGCCGGGGCCCCTCCTGTTCGGTCACCTTCGGCCTCCCCAACCTGAAGCCCCATTTGCATGCGATCGTTGATGTGTCCAACATCCTCAACAGTTTAATCGCTACTCTAGCTTGCGCTAGCCTGACTCATACGACCCCGTGGAGCGTTGAGAACCTTAAGACGTCCAGGTTGCGGTTATTTCCCCGCTTGAAAGCTTCGGCGCGCAGACGCGCCGCGGCCTTTCACATTACTTCCACGCGTCAATGGAGTGCCCCGTGGAAAAAAGACACGGGGTTGATTTTCGGTGACCTCGACCCTGGGCCGTTCAGGGGTTCTCGGTGCATAGGCTCCAGACGAGGGATTTGTTCCCGCGCCCATCGGCCCCGCCAACAGCTCCAGGGCCTCTTACCCCTGGGCGGGTTTAAAACACGGCAAGGGGCCGAGTATCCTCGTAAGTTGTGGGTAGCGCTCGCGCGTCTCTTCCATAATGCCGAGGTCCGGGCTTCGGCTGAAGTCATTCAGAAATCTCTCGGTTAGTGTGCCTCTCTTTTCCGGCGTGGCCAGGCTGCTCTGCAAAATCGGGAGCATCTCTGGTGATTTTGTTTCACTTGATGGCGGTGCCGCCATCGAGTGGCTTGAGCGTGTTGCGAACGGGGCGGCCTGCTCCGAAGGCAGGATCCTGGCGAGATCAATCTCTTCGTGCACTGGCAGAAAAAGTGCGCTCAGGATTGTCGTGGTTTCACGGGTTTCCGATGCTCCCTTTGGGCCGCCGCCGCATGGGTTAAACAAGTCTTCCGCCTCCTCCCCTCCTCCTCCCTTCTATTTTCAAACGGAGATTTTATTTCACTTGATGGGGGTGCTGCCATCGAGTGGCTTGAGCGTGTTGCGAACGGGGCGGCCTGCCCCGAAGGCAGGATCCTGGCGAGCTCAATACCTTTGTGCACAGGCAGAAAAAGTGCGCTCCTGATTTTCATAATCATCATCATCAGCGTCAGTATCAGCATCATCATCACCATCGTCATCATCGGCAGCATAATCATCATCTTCATAGTTATGTGCATCATCATCCTCATCATAGTATTACTCCTCTCTTGTTTACCCTCATCAGCATCATCATCGCCATCGCCATCATCATCATCAGCAGCAGTAGCAACATCAACATCATCGCCATCACCATCATCATCAGCAGCAGCAACATCATCATCATCGTCAGCATCGCCATCACAGCATTATCAGCATCCGCATCATCATGATCAACCTAATCTTCTTAACCGGCATCATCAATCATGATCAGCAGCATCATCATCATCGACATCTTCATCATCATTATCATCATCAGCATCAACACCAGCACCATCAGCATCATCAGCAACAGACGCATCAGCATCATCATCACCAGTACCATCAGCATCATACTATTCAGCAGCATCATCACCATCGTCATCGTCATCGTTACAATCAGCATCAACATCATTGTCAGAATCATCAGCATCACCATCTTCATCCTGAGCAACGCTGTGCCTCCTCTTCAGCATCATCATTATCAGCATCATCCTACCCAATCCTCCACCCGGCGCGCGCGGGTCTCTCCCGCCCGCCGAGCATAGTGATCGAGCTGGCAGACACCTCCGCTGCCCATCAAGCGGGGCTGTCGCCCAGGGGTGGAAGACTGTCTGAGATAGCGGCCACTCCCAGGAGGGAAGGGTCTGCTGGCCGGGGCCTGGGCATACCCGGGAGCTCCTTGGCGTTTCACGATGGCGTGTTTAGTCGCCCGCGTGCTCGGGCGACCGCTCAGCGCCCGCGGCCGCCTCCACCTCCTCCAACCTCAATTTCTTGTCAGATGCGCCCGACGGACAATATGCGCCGGGGGCCAACTGGGCCCCGCAGCCGCCGAACACGGCGCGAATGTACACGCTGTCGCAAGAAGTCTATCGGGCAGACCGAACACACGCGAGACAAGCCGAGCAGCCGCGCGTAGAGCGGAGACGGTGCGTGGGCCAGCCCACAGCGGAAGTCCTGACCTCGAGCCAGCAAATCAGGCGAGAGGAGGTTGTCGTGGAAGTAGAGGACACCTGCGCCTGGCGGAAGAGGGAGCGGGGAAAGAACCTGCACGGGGAGAAGAGGGCGGCGACCGGCGCGCGCGAGCGACGACGAACGACAGCCAGGCAGCCACGACACGACACCCGCGACGCGACCGACGGACAGCCGCAACGAAGCCAGGCAATCAGGAAGGCAGCCGCGACCGACGACGACGACACGGCAACAAGCCCTGGCGGCCTCCACAGCGGCGTCTCCAGCCCTGGTTGCCCGGCAGCACCGCGCAGCCGTTGGCCTCCCCACGCCGCCCGCTCCTCCTCCTCCTCCTCCTCCTCCTCCTCCTCCTCCTCCTCTTCCTCCTTCTCCTCCTCCTCCTCCTCCTCTTCCTCCTCCTCCTCCTCTTTTCAGGTTTCGTTCACTCCTCCTCCTCCTCCTTCTCCCCCTCCTCCTCCCTCTTCTCCTCCTCCTCATACTTCTCATCATCATCATCATCATCATCAGCATCATCATCATCATCATCATCATCATCATAATGTGGATCCCCGTGTTTAGCTGATCCGGCATCTGTCCTCACCCGCCCACCCAAGGCGGCAGGACGTGCAGTTGGGCGAAGCCCTCAGGATTACGTCGCCGTCGGACAAAGGGTGAACATGAAAGCAAACGAGAGCAATAATCTTTCCAGCAGCAGGATGCGTGACCACACGAATCCAATCTCGATTGCAGTAACTGGCCTGCGAGCGAGAGGCCGACACCGCGCAAAGAATTGAAAAGGATGCAACGCGTATTGTACTCTGGTCCCTGCAGAGATCCCCGAGTGGCTTATCATCACCCAGGGCAGGGAAGAACGCATGAAACGGACACTCCACTATCCTACCACTGGACGAAATCATGAGTGCATGCGGGGGGGGGCCCAGAAAAAAAACTACGAAGGGGGAGATCGCACTCACTTCACATTAAGTAACATTCAGAGACCTCATTCTCCAATAATGTGGATCCCCGTGTTTAGCTGATCCGGTACCTGTCCTCACCCGCCCACCCCAGACGGCAGGGCGCGCAGTTGGGCGAAGCCCTCAGGATTACGTCGCCGTCGGACAAAGGGTGAACATGAAAGCAAACGAGAGCAATAATCTTTCCAGCAGCAGGATGCGTGACCACGCGAATCCAATCTTGATTGCAGTAACTGGCCTGCGAGCGAGAGGCCGACACCGCACAAATAACTGAAAAGGATGCAACGCGTATTGTACTCCTGGTCCCTGCAGAGATCCCTTCGGGCTGTGATGGTATACGCATGACACTCCACTGAATCCCATACCCCACTCGTGTACTCTCTGCATATCAAGAAGTTCACCATCACAGCCCATTCCCGCCAGCTAGACGTGCGCACTGAAAGGCTGACTTCACTTGCATCCAGTAACGAAACCAGAAGGGCGGGAAAGAGCCGGCAGGAATGTCGGACTTGTGGAGGGGCACGCGCAGCCAGTCTAGGTCGATCGCCGCTTCCGTGCACGATCGAACTCTGTCGGAAATACGTTCCAGCTGCGCGCTCACATCGGCTCCGAACCACTCCCACATTGGGTTCGCCCACACTGGCTTGAAAACGAGAGCCGACCAATTGAATCTGACTTTCACAAAATACGTAGAGAGAAGCGTCACCTCGTACTCAAAGACTTCAAACTTGTGAATCGCCACAAACTTCTGCTCAGACTTCGCAAGCGAAGGAAGCGTCGGGCCGACCCGATCCAGTGCCTTCCAGATCTCAGCGGCCCGATCCTCAGGTAACTGATGAAGTGCGTCCGAAAGCGCAGCAGTCTGATCTGAGTTGCGGGCGCCCAGCAGCATGATGTAGCGCCCTCCCGTCGCATTCACGGAGGCGTTCAGGAGGTCGACGCCTTCCCAGGTCTCCTCCAAAGCTGACAAGCCACCGCGGCCAAACTTCACGGCCATGTCGGTCACCAGCACCGTGACGTTGGACGCCGCCTTCGTCAGGACACCTCCCGCGTCGGCAATGTCCTCGGAGAGGCTGATGACGGCGCCCACTCCCTTGGCCAGCGTGGGCGAGAAGCTCGGCGGGCTGATCCACAGCGCCAGCAACAGCACGGCGCCCGGCGACAGCCACCAGGCGCGGCCCACGCTGAACAGGCCTGCCAGGCCCTTCCGCCACGGCGAGGGGCGCGGCCGCCTCGGTTGGGGCGGCGGCGGCGCGGCCACAGGCGGCCCCTCGGCCTCGGAGCTGGCCGCGAACGGGTTAAGGACCCCGCTGGGCGGCGTGCTCCAAGGCGAGGGAACTGCCACCTGCCCAAACGGCGTGCCCACCAGCGACCACGAAGACGGCGGTGACAAACCTGCTGGCAACGTAGAAGCAGGTGAAGCTGACTTAGCTCCTGGCGACTTCGGGCCGCCTGGAGCAGGTGAAGCCGTACGCGAGCTCCTCGCGGACGGCGGCGTCAAACTCTTCGCTGAGGCCGGCGGCGTATACACACCGCCCACAAACGCGCTGCCTACCTGCGGCGCCATGCTCAGCGGTAGGGAGGCCGTAGGAGGTCGTGTCGTACGTAGTGTTTCCAGCCACCAGCCGCCCAGCGCAACTGCTTCTCGTGCCCCGCGGTGAGGAGGTCCGTCAGCACCGCGTTGGCTGACTGGACGTCCAGGTAGATCACCCAGCGGCCGCCCTCGCGGATCTCAGCGAACGGGGCGCCCTCGGCGCGGGAGTCGGTGGCCCAGCCAGCGCGCGGGCTGTGCGGGCCCCAGCCCACAGTAAGCCCCAGCGCCGCTTCGGCTGTCTTGAGCAACGTGCGGTATTGTGCGATGCTGTAAGGGAAGAGAGGCTGATCGTGAGGGGTCTGCTGCGCACAACTCCAAAGGGCCTCGATGATGTCGGAATGAACTCCTGGGAGCATGGCCACTTGGGGCCGCTGCGCTTTCGTACCGAAACGGACCCCCAAGGCCAGGACCACTGGATCGCACTTTCCGTCGATAGCACGATGGTGAGGAAAGGAAACGTGTTGTGGGCGCAGGCCGAGCATCTCCGACGGTCTGAGTCCAGTGTGGCACTGCAGTACAAGACCTAGGCCGAGCCTCACGCGGCCTGCGGACGCCAAGTAGATGCACGGGAGCTTCCCTGGCGCCTTACCCAGCGGGACAGTGTGCTTGATAACTCGAGACCTCTCCCAGACTCGTAGCACCGCATGCGCCCACATCAACTCGCCTTTCATTCGAGGGAAAACAGTTCCACCGCCGCCAGTAGATTGCAAAACTTGGACGGTGTCAGCAAGGACTCACATGCATTCTTGTACTCCACCAGCGCGTCGCCCCACTGGTCCGGGCCGACGGGGTTGAGGTGGTTGGCGAGGGCCCACTCCGAGAAGCTGCGCGCCTCTCGCCTGTACGTCTCGATCGTCTGCGGCTTGACTCGTGCCGCTTGGTGGTGGTCTAGGCGCCGCGGCCCACGCCGCCTCATTTGCGTCGTGACAGCCAATATGCTGCCTGGTGCTTGGTGTCCACCCAGGGCAGCACGAACATGATACCTGTAGCTAAACATAGAGCAGCTCGTCGACGTAGAAGGAGGTTGAGTCCAGCAGCTGACGAGCGGCCCTTGGCCATGGCCGCGGAGAGGCCCTCGTTGCCCTCCAGGTTGGCGACTAAGTAGCCGTGCGCCCCTGGGGCGCGGCTGAGCGCTGCGAGCAGCTTGAGCGCTGCCCTGCCTTCGCCCAGCGTTATGTGGTCTGGGCGTTGCCATCGCCCTGATCCCAGCTCAGTCCATTCGCATTCAGGCTTCTCAAGCAGGCTCCGCGGCACCTTGGAGACGGCGATGCGATTCGCTATCTCCTTGTCCGCCCTGTTGAGGTGGCCGACCCTGCCGTCGAGCCGCGCAACAGTGTGGCCCGGCCGCGTGCCAGCTGCCACCAGGTCCTCGCGCTCGATGATGCTCGCGGCGGTCCCGACGATCCCGTAGCCGCCGAAGTCGTCCTCGTTCGAGCCCTCGGCGTCGGAAGAAAAGACCAGCGGCGCCACCGGAGCGTTGAGCACGCATTCCATCGACAGCACCAGGTGTGCCATGGCCTCCAGCTCTCGCCGAGCCGAGGGCCACCAACTGATGACCTGGTTGGCGTGCTTCTCGATCATGCTGAAGATCGCGTGCGGGACGGACATCAGCTCCCGCTTCAAGAGGGCGCCCCACAGCCAGGCGCCTACGACCGCTCTCAGTAGCTCCACGTCGATCCAGTCGACCTCCAGCAGCCACAGGCAGCTCTCGCGCAGCAGCCAGCCCTTGTGCGGGTCGAAACGTAGCGCGGGCGGCGACCTCTGCACGCGGTACCCCACGGCCTTCAAGTTGTCCTCGGCCTCGACCCGCTCGGTGACCAGAACCCCCTCGCGCTCCCAGCCGTCCGCGACCTGCTGCATCAGCTCGTCGCACTTCGGCTCCTCTGAAGCGGGGCCCACAGTCAACACCAAGCCGTCGTCGACGTGAACGTAGGCCGCCACGTCCTCGGGCCCCAAACTGTACTGACCCTTCTTGGAGTACTTCTCGTTCAGCATGACAAACTTCCCTCCTAACGGACCCTCTGCTTCTCGACTCCATTGGCTTGTGCGCGGCCGTGCTGTAGAAGGGCGTCTCCAAAACCCAGGTCCACCTGATTCCAGACGCATCAGTGCAATAGTACGGGTCATGCACCAACCGAAGAAACGGCACAGACCTGAGGGATAACTCTGAAGACGTCGTGACGCAAATACTCCCCGATCATTCTTACCTCGGACATTGTCGTGAGCATGGTTACCGTCACAGTGAAGCAAACCTTCGGATAGCCCAAGGAGGTTGGAAAGGAGACCTGTAGGTTTTTGGGCCGCCCCCCCGTACATGCACTGATCTAGAGTTACAACCTGGGCCTGAGCACGTTCAGCTAAACCTTTCACCCCTTCGAGGGCGAAAACAGCAGGGAAGGGGAACTCGCCAGGGTCCGCGGGGTGCTCTAACAAAAAAGCCCCGCCCTGCAACAGAACAGCCTCGCACAGACCTAAGAAGTTGAAAAGCAGAGCGTTTGCCTCTACTACTTGCATCCTCTCATGATTCTTCAGCGACGGCAGCCCCAGCAAGTGGTCGCGTCGTCGCAGCGGCGGGGGGCCGCCTGGCCGGTGCCTCAGCCTGCTCCAGGTGGCACAGGGCGGCCCTCCCAGCACCACATCCAGCAGGCCCTCGTTCGCCAGCTCGAGGAGCGCCGCGACGGTGTGCGGGTCGGTGAAGTCCCAGCGCGCGTCGAAGGCCAGGTCGACGCCAAAGAAGAAGACGGGTATGTCATGCTGCAGAAAGTCTCAACATGGTCCTGGATGTCACCCAGGCGGCGGCCTCCTGCAAAGATGTGGACCACTACCATGATCCTCTGAGCTGACCTCTTGAAGTAGCGCACCTTCTCGCAGAACTCTGCGACCGTGAAGCCCGCCTCGAGTCGGTCCGCGCTGCGCCGGTTGCGCTGCAAGTCAACCCACTCCTGGTCGTGTACCTCCACCTCGTCGGTCAAGTCCGCGTGCTTCGTGGCGTTGGCCAGCTCGGACTCGGCCAGCTTCCTGTTGAAATTCAGCGTCTCGCCCAAGCTCCGCACGTGGATCGACATCAGGATGTGCACAGAGTGGGAGCTCCCCATCGGCAGCCGCTGGTAGCACGGGTAAACCATCTCGTAGTCGGGGACGTCCTTTAGCTCCGGCGGGAGCTGGCTGCGCACCAAGGCGGCGGGCAGCGCGGGAGTAGCCATTCAGGGCCACCACCACGACGGGGTCACGACCGACGAGAAGGCATTCGACTCGTCGCAGCGGGCGAGGTGCAGGGAACCTTCCATCACGCGTATCTGAGAGAGAGCGCCTCCACCGCCTAGACCATGGTCCTCTCGACCACGGACATCACACCAAATGTAGTTCGCAGGGACCGCCATGATCAACTTTCTGAGTTTCTCGGGATCTTTCTTGGGGACCGCGCTGACGCCGTTGATGGCCTTAATGTCGGCGCGGCGCATGTAGGTCCATAGACGTGGTGGGAGGTCCTGGCGGCATAAGTACTTGGCCCACTCCTCCTGCGAGCCTCCCAAGAAACCGTAGTGCTGCTCCAGCTCCCGCAGCAGCTGCTCGCTCTTGCCGCTCCAATCCACCACGTTGCTCTCCTCAGCGTAGAACTGGGACTCCGCAATCGGCAGGGCCTCCAGCATGTCCACGGTCCGCTCGGTGGTCACCTCGTCGATGCGGTCCGCAATGAACGTAGCGTGCACCTGTCGCTTGCAGGTCCCCGAGTAGGTGACTTCGCTGAGTTTGAGCAGCTCGGTGATAGCTCGCACGCCTGTCACCATTCCTGGCCGGCGAGCGCTGACAAACTCCTGGGCCAACCTGATCGCCCTGAGTTGAGCTTGTCCTGCCGCTCCGTCGCTTGCTCTAAGATCTCGACGCTCGACGTTGCGGCTCGCCTGCTGCTTCAAGCCTCCAGCGTGAACTCGTTTCCAGGTCTCCAACACCTGGTTGGCCAGCTTGTGTATCTCTCGCCGCTTCGCCTCCCTCTGTCGTAGCCTGCCCGACGACGACGCTGGTCGTGTACTCGGCCAGGGCAGCAGGGGCAACGGGAGGAGGCCACGTCGCTCCTGAAGTAGGAGGTGAATGTCGGCAAGGTCGGGAAAGGGGCTGGTTCTCGCTATCGTCGGGCGAGAGGGCGGTGGTCGTGAGCACGTCCGCGGCCCGCTCTGGCATGCAGCTCCATCCCGATGTACTGGCACCCACGCGCCTCCGTCTCCTCGTCCACCTCGCAGCCGTAAAGTGATTCGCCTCGGAGGTGCCCCCGGCTGCCAAGGCACCTCCGTCCTCGGCGGGGGTCAATGGCTCGACTTGCCCTTGGGGGGAGCCCCCCCCTTGGGCGTGCCCTTCGAGCCCTTCAAGTCACCCTTGTTGGCGTGCTGGCGTCGCCTGATCTCCGAGCTGATGCGTTCCTCGCGCTGGTGCTCCATCTTCGAGTGTGTCGTCGCCTCGGAGATCAGCCAGTTCGGTGCGATGTCCACCGCCGAGCCAGGCGCCACCACTGCGCGGAGACGCGCCGCGCCCACGCTGTCATGCGTGCGGCTCTCGTACACGTAGGCCGAGAGATGGCGCAGGGCGACCTCCACCTGATCGTCTGAGTTCAGCTTCGCGTAGAGGCTCACGTCGTCCTTGCAGTCGCCCAGCGCGAAGTCCACCGCGGTGGCCGTCGCCCACAGGGACTGCCACTCCTCGCCTCGCTTGGAGCCCACGTGTTGCTGAGTCAGCCAGTTCCTCACCGACGTAGACCCTGACGCTCTGATGTTCCGATAGATATCGCCACCTGCTCGCCTGAAGTCGGGCGGCAGGCTGTGGGCCCAGCCCTCGACGGAGGTCGAGGCCGCGAGCCCGCCGCCCACGAAGCCGCCCGAGAACTGCACGGGCGCCGTCTCAAAGCCCTTCAGCACCGCCTTCACGCTGCCCACGTCCGGCGCCCCGATCGACGCCTCTCCCGAGTAGCCCCGCGCCGCCAGCGCCGCCTTCACGCCCGCGTCCAGCAAGCCCGCCTGCTCGCGCTGGTGGACCCTCTGCCAGAAGCGCGCGCCCCACCACGGGTCGGTCGAGCTCGTGGCCGCGTAGCTCTCGAGCTCTGTCCTGATGGCGGCGGCGCAGGCGCTGGCCCCCGATGGGGGCGGGCTCGCGGCCGCCGCCGCGCCCGCCGGCTGACCTCCTGCGTCGGCGTCGCCGCCTGTGCCAGTTGCGGGTCCGCCTGGCACAGCCGCGCCGCTCGTGGCGGCCGGGCCTGCACCGGCGGGGGCCCCGCCCTGGCTGCAAGAGATCGGCCCTCCGAGACATCCTCCAGCACCGAAGGCGTGGAAGGCGGCGAGCCCGCCGTCTGGCGCCCCTGAGGGAGGCGCCGCCCACATCCCTGGCGCGGCGGCGGGCGGTGGCCCGATGGCGAAAGGCGGCGGGGGCGGCAAGCCGAGAGCCCCGCCCACGCCGGCGCCAGCTGCGGGGCCGCTCGGCTCGCCATCTTCTGACGGGGCGGCAGGCGGCTCGAGCTTGGCGAGCTGTAGCGCGGCCAGCTGGCTCCGCAGGCGCTCCAGCTCGTCGCTGTCGTCCTGGCGACGGCAGCACCATCCCAGCAGGCCCGCGCGCCACAAGGTGAGGCCGCTCCCCGCTGAGCCCGCAAGGACGGCCAGCCCTAGACGTTGAACGGCAGCGCGGCCTGAGTCCGCCTTCAGGGCGCCGTCGGCAAGGAAGCAGACCGTCAGCAACGTCGCTCCTGCCCAGCCGAGCGCCCACCACCTGCTTGGGCCTCCTGGCGGCGATGCAGGCCCCTCGGGCTCCGAGGGTGCTGGAGAAAGAACCATGTTCGTGCTACGCTGGGGGGCCCAAGCCCCAAAGACTTCGTTAGAAGAAAAACATGATGCCTGGGTGTTGAGCCCAGAAAAAAACTACGAAGGGGGAGATCGCACTCACTTCACATTAAGTAACATTCAGAGACCTCATTCTCCAATCATCATCATCATCATCATCATCATCAGGATCATCGTTATCATCATCGTCATCAGCATCATCATCTGCATCATCATCAGCAGCATGATCACCATCATCACCATCATCACCATCATCATCAGCAGCAGCATCATCATCATTATCTCTGCCCCTCCCTCCCCCTCGCCTCCCCTTATTCCTCTCTCTCTCTATGTATATCCATCCCTCGCCTCTCCTCCTCCTCCTACGCCTCATCCTCCTCCTCCTCCTCCTCCTCCTCCTCCTCTTCCGCCTCTCCCACAGTCCCACAGGTAGCACAGATTCACAATTCGCACCTGCTCCACTGGCCCCACATTTCCCACGCGTCCCACAGGCCACATATTCTCCAGTTGCGCATAACGCGATGGGTGTGGTGTGGAGTTCCAGGTCGGCTATGACACGCGCCCGCGGATTGAGAAACATCAGTGCAACGGGAAGGAATGGGAGGGAGGGGTAGTATGCCAGATATGGCGCGAGCGCATCTAGCTTGTTCCTCCCCCGTTCCCTCCTCCCCCCTCCCCTCTCCTCCTTATTCTCCTCCTCCTCCTCCTCCTTTTCCTCGTCGTCCTCCTCGTCCCCCTCCTCCCGCTTTTACCCCTCCACCTCGTCTTCTAGTTATTTTCCGTATAAATAACTCATCCTTGTCGCGGCTTGAGCCGCGTCGGTAGGGCGGGCGGGGCGTTTCGCTCAAGACTCCCTCACCATGTATGATTCTGAAGTTTAAAAACATGCAAGAGCTTCACGGGTGAAGGGTGGGTCCTTTTCAGAATGTGGTTCTCGCCTTGGCGCCGCGCACATTCAGTTGAAACGCTTGCAAGAGCTTCACGGATGGAAGGCGGGTCTTTTTTCAAAATGTGGTTCTCGCCTTTGCGCCACGCACAACCGCATATCAAAAGTTTGCAAGAACTTCACGGATGGAGGGCGGGCGGGTCCTTTTCAAAATGTGGTTCTCGCATGCGCGCGGCGCGCATTCGTTTTAAAAGTTCACAACCTTTTATCGGATTCGTATGGCTGGCGTCCCAGAAACAGTGTTCCGGCACGGTTTAGGACTGTCAGGGCGCAACAGTCACGTTGATTCGCGGTATTGAAGTCTCAGGTTTCATGTTCTGGCACGATGCAGGGTCCAAAGGACGCGACAGTAAAGTTGATTCGCGGCGTTGAAATCCAAAGAACAATGTTAGGCACGCTTGAGCATTCTCAGACGATTGTCTTCCAATGGTGCACTTCTCGCAGTGAAAACAAATTATTGCAGGAACCTATGGAGAGGGAACTTGGAGGGAGGGTTTGCTGCATCATCGTTGATGCGCCTTGGGTTTACACTGGTCCTCCTCCTCCTCCTCCTCCTCCTCCTCCTCCTCCTCCTCCTCCTCCTCTCTCCTCCTCCTCCTCTCTCCCATTCCCCCTCGCCTCCCCAGGAGCGGCGTGCCTCGTGGCTCGCGCCCGCCCGCAGGGGCGGGCCCGGCTCGCACCGCCCGGGAGGCCAGGCGGCCGAGCGTGCGACGAAGGCGCTGAAGGGCTCTGGCAGGGGCCTCGGCCAGGGTGGTGTGCGGGGGAGTCGAAGAGGAGGATCGAGGAGGAGGAGGAGGAGGAGGAGGAGGAGGATCGACGAGGAGGAGGAGGAGGAGGAGGAGGATCGACGAGGAGGAGGAGGATCGAGGAGGAGGAGTAGGAGGAGGAGGAGGAGGATCGACGAGGAGGAGGAAGATCGACGAGGAAGAGGATCGACGAGGAAGAGGAGGATCGAGGAGGAGGAGGAGGATCGAGGAGGAGGAGGAGGAGGAGGATCGACGAGGAGAGGGGGAGGGGGGGGAACGGGGGAGTCTTGATTACCTCCATCAGCCCCTCCGCGGACCTCGGCACGCATACTCTGCGCTTTGGCGGGCGGCCATGCCTTTCCACGTCTCACTGCCATTCCTATCACCGCTGCGTGCCGAGGTCCTTGTGTCCGCCACTTTGCCTAAGTCGGATTTCCTTCTTTCATCGTTTGCCTGAAGTAAGAAGGGGGAGGGGGAGGTCTCATGGGCAGGCCAGGCGCGTCGGAGGGCGGGATCTCTCTGGGGTCAGGGAGTAGTCGTCCCTCCAGGGGGGTCCCTTTCAACGGCGCTGATGTGACCATCGGACCCCGTCGTATGTCGTGGCGCAGGGGGATTGGGATGAAGTCGGGGGGGGGCAGAAAGGTACCGATGCCGCTGCTCGTCCTGGAGAGCTCGTCGTCATCACTGCTGGATTCTCCTCGAAGTTCTGGACCGCGCGCACCCCAGGAAAGGTTCGGGGAGCAGAACTACGTGTACCCTTTTGTCCCTTCAGGGGAAGAGGATCGAGACGCAAGGGGGGGATGAAGAGGAGGAGGGGGAGGGGGAGGGGGAGGGAAGGGGCGCGGTGCACGGAGTAGGGGAGATAATGGGGGTGTGAAGGATGAGGAGAATGGCGGAGCGCCGAAGCGGCAGTGATGAGGAATTTGCCGAGTGGTCCCACTCGACTCGTCTAAAGCCGCGCGGGTGAGCACAGCTACACTGCTGGAATGAACAGCATCCAGCGATGTCCAATGCCCCTAAGTGAACCAGGGCAGATTCAGCAAGGCTGCACGTGGTACAAGTTGGTGCGCGTGTTTGTCCCAAGGCCGGCCCTAACTGGACAGCTCATTATCATTATAAAAGTGTATAGCGTCCTGAAGCGTAGATCGAAGACTTTGGAGGGATACGGGGGGGACAAGAGGATGCGAGGAAGAGCGGACACCGGGCAGCGCCAGAAGGCGGGGCGGAGGGAGGCGGAGAACGGCAGGGAGAGACGAGGGACGTGGAGAAGAAGAATGGTGACGACGACGACGACGACGACGACGACGACGACGACGACGACGACGACGACGACGATGATGATGATGATGATGATGATGATGATGATGATGATGATGATGATGATGAGGAGGAGGAGGACGATGACGATGACGATGACGATGACGATGACGATGATGATGATGATGATGATGATGATGATGATGATGATGATGATGATGATGATGATGATTATGATGCTGATGATGATGATGACGATGATGGTGATGGTGATGAGGATGATGGTGATAGTGATGATGATGAGGATCATCATCATCAAGATGATGTTGATGATGATGATGGTGATGGTGATGTTGTTGATGATGATGCTGATTATGATGATGATGATGGTGATGATGAAGACGATGATGATGGTGATGATGGTGGTGATGATGATGATGGTGGTGGTGATGATGTTCGTCATTGTCATCGTCATCGGGAGGGATGGGAGGGGCAGGAAGTGAGGGAAGGGGTAGGGAGGAAGCTCCTCCTCCTCCTCATCCTCCTCCATCCTCCCCCTTCTCCTCCCCCTTCTCCTCCATGATCCTCCTCCTCCTCCTCCTGCTCCTCATCTTCCTCCGCTGCACGGTTGTTGGGGACGGACCGACGAAATAGATTATGTACACGGATGTCTGCAGCCGCGCGCATATCGCAAGCATATCGTGTCGTTGTCCGCGCATGTGTTGTAGATGTCAGTCTTGATGTGCCGCCTCGGCCGCTGTAGGCCTCTACGTCTACGCGACACATCCTTCGCAGCACGACGAGGAAGAGGTCAGCGAGGCCCTTGCTTTACGGGTTTATGTAGCAGTGCAGGCACACATTGTGAAAGCGCTACGTCCACGGGGATGTCGGTAGATACGTGGACTTGCAGGCGGACGAGTATTGAGGAAGATGCACGCGAAGGCACGTACGCACGTACGCACATGATTGTGTTCACCTCTGGGCAGATTGGAGAGTGAGAGCACGAGAGAGGGGGGGGGGCGAATGATAATGAGAATGATGGAAAACTGGGATTTGAGATTTCGGTGGGGAGGGATGCGAGGGAGGACTGAAGCGCAGGAAGAGCGGGCCCGTTTTCTTTCGGCCAGAGTCTGCTGGTTGCGTGCAGGCTCTTCTCCCTCCGTCCTTCTCCCTTCGTGCTGCTCATTTCCCTAGACGATGCAACACATGCCACTGTGTCGTGTGCACGCCTTGGTATGCAACGTGTGCCTTCTTGGCTGCTTTGGCGCCCGTAGCCGAATATCTGACCCCGTGCTGTGATATTACGACCACCTGCGTCCCACATCTTGCCGACAGGCTTCATGTTTCAACGGCCTCGCAATCCAAATCCGTCGCCATCCCTTTCCCTCCCTCGTCGAGCAGTCCCACCTCGATCGGTGCAATATGTCGGTGGAGCTCGTCGCAGCACTTTCGACTCGCACATTTGCGCGACTCCCCTCGAGGGTGCAGCGAAGCGTGGGGGTGGGTGCGTGCAAAAATTTGGAGCTCACCATCATCATCCTCGTCGTTGCCGTCGTCGTCGTCATCGTTATCGTCATCATCCTCATCATCATAATCATCACCATCACCATCATCAGCATCGTCATCATGGTCGCCCTTAACATTACCATCATCAGCAGCAGCAGCATCAGCATCAGCATCATGATCATCATCATCGTCATCATCATCACCACCATCATCATCATCAAAATCAGCAGCATCATCAGATCCGTATCATCATCATCCGCAGCATCAGCATCGTCATCGCCAGCGTCACCGTCATCACCACCGATATCGTCACACCAACTAGCAGCGTAAGAACAGTCATACCCATCATCAGCCGCAGCATTATCATCCTCGGCCTCCTTATTCTCGTCCTCTTCCCCTCCCTCTTCCCACCATCATCTCCGCCGTGTCGTCTTCATCACCAGCGGGGTTGTTCACGCCAGCAGGAAAACCTGGGGGGTGCTTAGCGATTGGGGGGGGCGGTGTTCAGCGAGTGCGCGAGATTGTGTTAGAAATACGTAGCCGCGAGTAGCTATTATGTGACGGACTGCGTTGGCACCACCCGCCAAGATTGATCATGCGCCACGCACGGGGGCCCAGAAAAACCTTGTATTGAACGGTCGATCTCCCCTGGGGTTCGCGGCACGGAATATCCGTTGAGCGCGTGGGGGTTTTGCACCAGCGAAGGTTGTGGACGCATTTCAAGAGGAGTAATACCAGGAGCCGCATGAGTGCCTCTGCAGTTATAATGTTGGGTGTTGTGCCTCTTTGGGGGCAGTAGCTGATCTTTATCACAAATGCTATGACACGCAAGGGCGCGTGACTCGTGGACATGTCGTCCCCTTGGCTTGAAGGAGCAATCACATCGTGAAAGACTGAGCTATGGAGATGTGATGCGCAAACTGTTTGTCGATTGGTTGGAAGACACTTGATACGGGTATTTTAGATCCAGAGAATAGAGTCCGATTCGACCAGTACCCGCTCGGAAACTGTGGAGGAGGGCGGTATGTGGCGGGATCTGGTGGGCGTGTTGGGAGCGTCCAGCCAGCCTGCCGTGCGCTACCCGCGCATCTCATCATCAGCAGGAACGTGAACGATGGTGGTATGTAAGCAACGAAGGCGCGGACTCAAGAAACATATGTGATTTGCAAGTCGTGTGAATTGCAGGGGAGGCCGAACATACCCCAGAACAGACGTACCGCGGAGAGGGATCCTCAGGGCCCATCTTTGGACGCCCCAAGGCTGAGTCTTTGCACATACAGTGGCTGGAACCGTGGCCGCTGCGACGCCTCACTGGGGGTACGCGGTCCTGGGGGTACGTTTTGGCCGTCCCAGTCATGGCTTGATCGATGAGCACTGACACCCGAGAAAAAAAGCATCTACTGTATTTATTATTGCAGGCCTATTCTGGACCTCGCTGGTACGTGTCGTGCATGGAGGCGCGGGTCTGCTGGTCATCCTTCTGATTATCCAACAGCTTTGCTTGCCCCGCTACCAGTGCCACGCTCCTTCTTCCTCGTTCTCTCTCTCTCTCTCTGTCACCCTCCCGGCGCCACGCTTCTTCTCTTACTCTCTCTCTCTCTTTCTATCTCTCTCTCTCTCTCTCTCTTTCTCTCCGTCGTTCCCTGTATATATATATAAATACACTATATAAATAGAGATATGTATATATATATATATATATATATATATATATATTATATATATATATCGAAACCAATTGCCCTAGCCAACCCAACCAACCAGCCACCCAAACAACTCAACCGGCTCAACCAGCCCAACCAGCCACCCCGCAACCCCAGCCAACCCGCCACCCCGCCAACCCGCCCACCCCCGCCACCTGCCCTCCGTCACCGTCGAGAGGGGGGGGAAGTGTTTCTCACAAGCGAAAACCACAAAAATCACCCTCCCGGGGTCTGGCGGGACAGCGGGGGGAGGGGAAATCGCACCGTACTATGGGGGAGCGGGATTCGCGCCCGAGGTGCCCAAGGACGATTTGGGGCCTCAAGTGCGACAATGTCGTCACTTTCTTACCTTTCACCGCGCTCCCCTTCTCAACGGAAAGGCTCCCATCCGTGAAACTGTCGTCATTTTTCAGCCCCTGCGAGAGGCTTCTTGGAGGCCCCCAGAGGCTGCAGGAGGGCCCATGGCGGCCTCGGGAGTGCCTAGGAGATCTCCGGAGAGCCCCAGGAGGACCCACTCTGCACCGCGCCCCCCTGATCAACGGAAAGGCCCCCATGCGTGAAATTGTTTTCATCATTCCGCCCCCGCGAGAGAGTTCTTAGAGGGCCCACGGATGCTCCAGGAGGGCCCATGGCGGCCCCAGGGGAGCCCACGAGATCTCAAGAGCCCCCCGGAGGACCCACTTTGAATTACGCACAGGGAGCTCCAGAGGGCCCAGGAGGCTCCAAGAGGCCCCAAGAGGCCCCGAAGAGCCCAAACAGGCCACAGGACCCCCAGCACGCTCTAGGAGAGCCAAGGCGACACCAAGAGGCTCCAGGACGGGAGTCATTCCCTCTCCTCCTCTTGCTCGTCGTCGCCATCCTTCTCCTCATCCGTCCTGCTTCAAATCCTTCCTCCCCCTCTTCCTCCTCCTTTTCCTCCTCTTTCTCCTCCTCCTCCTTCTCCGCCTCCTCCTCTTCCTCCTCCTCCTCCTCCTCCTCCTCCTCCTCCTCCTACCTCATCCGTAGCCTCGATGGCTCCGATAGCGCTGTGCGCGAGATCCGCCTCCTCCCCATCCGTCCTCCTCCCTCCTCCCTCCTCCTACCCTCCTCCCCCCTCCCTCCTTTCCTTTCTCGGGAGCGTCACAAAGATGCCCTCCGAGGATAATTTCACGACAACAAGGGCGCCGACACGATGAACAGACACCACGTCGGGGCTCTGGGAACGGAGTCGAAGACGAAACCTCGAATAACTTAGTCTTCGATGTTCGGGGCATTTTCTTGACCACCTGCGAGCCTTGTGTAAATTTCCGAGAGCCTCAGGGGTGGACGTCTGGCGCAAGAACACGAGTGGAGGAGGAGACAACACGACGCTCCACGGAGTAAACTGCACCCAATTGGTTTCTACCCCCGCGAGGGGCGTTACAGTGTGTGTGTGTTATATATATATATATATATATATATATATATATATATATTATATATAAATATATATATATATATAGATATAGATATAGATATATATGAGTAGGCCGGGGGGTCCAAAATCGGCGCCGTCATCCCCCATGGCGGCTCCCCCGAACCTTTGGGGGGTCACAGACCCCCGGGACTGCGTTGGGCCGCTTCCAAATTGCCCACGACGCCGCACACATGGTCACGAAAGCTCGAAGAGGCCCCGAGGACGCCCGAGAGCGCCCCAAAAGGGCCTGCGAGGGCCCCAAGAGGCCTTCCAAGAGGCAAACATCGGCCAATGTCCAGAGTAAAACGTGCATAGTCGGCAAAGTCGCTGGCTTCGTCTTCGCGGTGCCCCAGGCGCCCCTGCGGAGCCCCAACACAACCCAAGAGAGACCCAAGAGGGCCCCCGACGGCCCAAAAGGGTCGGCCTGCGGGGCTCACGCACCCCCCCAAGACGGCCCAAGAGACCCCGAAGCCGGCCCAGGAGGCCCCCCAGACGGCCTCAGGGAGGCCCAAGAGGGCCCCGTTCGAAATCATGTTCCCGGAAGCCTCTCCGGGAACATGACTTCCGGGCTCCCAGGGCCCCCTACTGAGCCCCAGGACGGACGGCCTCAGCGAGGCCCCAAAGGGCCCGAGATGGCTTGAAGATGGCCGAAGAGGGCCCCAAGAGGCCTTCCAAGAGGCAAACATCGGCCAATGTCCAAAGTAAAACGTGCATAGCCGGCATGCTCGCTGGCTTCGTCTTCGCAGTGCCCCAGACGCCCCCGCAGAGCCCCAACACAGCCCAAGAGAGACCCAAGAGGGCCCCTGACGGCCCAAAAGGGTCGGCCTGTGGGGCTCACGGAACCCCCCAAGACGGCCCAAGAGGCCCCGAAGCCGGCCCAGGGGGCCCCCAAGACGGCCTCAGGGAGGCCCAAGAGGGCCCCGTTCGAAATCATGTTCCCGGAAGCCTCTCCGGGAACATGATTTCCGGGCTCCCAGGGCCCCCTACTGAGCCCCAGGACAGCCTCAGCGAGGCCCCAGAGGGCCCGAGATGGCTTGAAGTTAGCCGAAGAGGGCCCCAAGAGGGCCTTCAAGAGGCACAAATCGGCACATGTCCAGAGTAAAACGTGCATCTTCGGCATGTTCGCTGGCTTCGTCTTCGCAGTGCCCCAGACGCCCCCGCGGAGCCCCAAGAGGGCCCCTGACGGCCCAAACGGGTCGGCCTGTGGGACTCACGGAACCCCCCAAGACGGCCCAAGAGGCACCGAAGTCGGCCCAGGAGGCCCCCAACTGCGATGGCCGCTGCGCTTGCTAAGCGGTTGGGCTACATGCGTGCGCATGTGATTCTCCTATCTTATATGGGGTAAGCTGTTTATGGGGATATCAACGGATCCCGCTTCGTATGTTGTGGGTTGTCCCTGGATGTCGGTTGGTAAGTGGTTAAGCTAACCAGGCTAAGTGAGACCGAGTGGTTACCCTAAGTGGGCCAACTCGGATACCATCCGACATGTTTCTCTCTTGCCCACAAGCAAAAGAGAGGAGGAGAGGCAGGAGCAGAGAGGGGGCGGGCCAGGTGCACGGGAGCGGCGGGGAGGGGGAGGAGGGGGAGGAGGGGGAGCGTGGCAGTGTTTTGCTGCCACCGTTTCCACTTGCTGCCTCTGCTGCTTGCTGTCGGGGTCCAAGTGCATTCTCCTTTGCTGGTTGGTCGGGGGGGGGGGGGGGGTTCCCCCCAAATTTGCCCCACCCCCCTCGGAGAAGAAGGGGGAGGACGAAGAGGGGGGGAATTCTTGACGCTTCGCGTATCCCCACCATCCAGAAACGATTAGCAGGGGAGTGAGTGAATCAGGGGCGGCAGAACGCATGCAGTCGCGCAGCCGTCTTCGAGAACACAAGCACCACATAGCTTCCCGCATTGAAGTTTAAGATGGAAATGGGTGCAAATTTCGATGGTGCTTCGATGAGAGGTGAGGGGTATTCCGATGACTCGTAATGGCTGTTGCACTGATTTGTATATTAAACCCGCGTGCGTTCCGAAACTTGGAGGCATCTTGGGGCCCTCTTGGGATTATGTTGGGCCCCTCTTGGGGCCTCATGCGGCTCTTTCTTGGGGCTATCCTGAGGTCCTCTTAGGGCCTTCTTGGGGCGCCCTTGGGGTCCTCTTGGGGCCTTATTGGAGCACTCTTGGGTCTCTTTTGGAGGGTCTTGGAGCCCTCTTGGGGCTCTTTGGGGGAGTTCTGGGAGGCCTCTCGGGGGCGCCTTGGTCTTTATGGTTAAAGAAGGGGGGAAGGGGGGGGGGGGCAATTCTTGCCCCCCCCCCTCTCCCTCCCCCCCCCCCCCCTCCCCTCGGAGGCTCAACCATGCCGTCTTGGGACCCTCTTGGCCCGCTCTTAGAGCGCTCGTGGGCTCTCTTGGGGCCGCCTTGGGACTCTCTCGGGCCCCTCTCGGGGCTGTCTTGGGCCCTCTTGGGGCCATCTTGAGGCCCCAAGAGCCCATCGGAGGCGAAAGCGCGATAAGACAAACAACCTGGTTTTCCTTAGGTTGTTGAAGGGTTTTGGCCTCTTGGGGGGTCCTTGGAGGCATCGGATGGCATTTGAAACCGTCTTGGGGCCGTCTTGAGACCTCTTGGACGCGTGTCGGAGGCTATCTTGACCCGTCTACCGCTATCTTGGGCAATATTGGGGGCCATCTTGCGCTCTCGGAGGCCCTCCTGGAGCCATCTTGGGCCATCTTGGACGCTGATATTATACCCCCCCCCCCCCCCCCTAAATCGTCGGCACTGGCGTCAGCCTGCTGTCGATCTTCTCGTAAATGATTATCTCGATAATCTTTTCCTCCACAGCTCGCGCCAGCGATCCAACAATCTATCAGATATCACGATAGCCCCTGGTGGGCTGAAACAGTCACTCACTGAGTGAGTGGGTGGCCGGTCGGCCGTGCCCGGTAGCCTTACCGGGACTCAAGGGCGCCCTCGGACCGAAACAGCAGCAGTAGCAGTCTCTCGGTCGCGGGGCGTCTCGGATCGGAAGGCCAACTGCGCAGTACAAAACACACAGGGGGAAAACCTTTTGGCCTTCGATCCTACAAAAAAATCATCTCTGGTAGCGGCGCTACTCCTGCATACATCTCGCCACGCGAGCAAATCTGAAACATGAAATAAAATCTCCGCGAAGTGGACAGATATATAAGATGAAATGAAATCCCCGCGTAGCGGTCAGATATGAACAATAAAATGAAATCCCCGCGGAGCGGTCAGATATATAAAGTGAAATGACATTCCCGCTTAGCAAGCATATATGTAAAGTAAGATGAAATCCCCGCTGAGCGGGCGGATATGTAAAGCTACATTGTCACAGAGCTTGTCTAAATCAAATCACAAACTTCGCCAAGGCGAGCGATATGGAAAAGAAACCACCTGGTAGAACTCACTCTTCCGAATGAACTTGTGGTTCCTCGGCGAGTGTCGGCTTCTCGGCGAGAATATCGAGTCCCCTCAGGCCTCGTTTCCTCGCGGACTCGAACTCCGGGTCATGAACCAGCGTCCAGTAGCTCCTGCACATGAAAACATCTAAAAGCTTCTGCGCCTCGTACTTTATCTTCGTGCAACCATCTGCTACCTGCGCATGAGAATGAACCCAACGAAGTTCGGCACCACACTCTTGAACTCCTTGCTTGAATGCCATGCACTCAATAGCGGCGCGCTTGTCGCTGAGACCCAGTGCTGAACTCTCCGAACCAGTAACTGCATCATATAGGCTCTTGCAGTCCGTGACGAGAACACTCCGTGGTCCCTTCTTGATCATGTCGTAGCGCTTGTCGCCCTTGAGCTGCACATCTGCACTCAGCATCTCCATCCAAGCTAGCTGTGTATACTCCAGCTCCTCCGCGGCCTCACTTGCTGCTTGGATTTCTGCACCCAAGGATGAACGGCACTTTCGTGTCAGCTTCTTAGAAGCTCCCGTGAATACTGTGAACTTCTGCTTCTTGCCGCTGAGCGCCTCCACCTCGGTAGTGCACACAACATAGCCTCCTTGACTGCTCCCATCTGCTCTCGAACACCACGATGCATCGAACCAACATACCCACGCCATCTGCTTATAAGGATGTATGGTAACTCCTGTGCTCGCAAACTCATGAATAGTCTTGACCAGCTGGTTGATCCTGCCGAGGTCCTTGACCGTCGCACTGTTGACAACCGCTTGTAGCATAGAAACGTGCACAGCGATTTGAGGCATCGTCTGTGTTGAAAGCCACTGAGCTTGACCAAGGATGGCACGGCATGCAGTCACTTCTCCGGCTGTCAGCTTGTCGTCCGGACTAGCCTTTCGGCCTCTCTTGACGTTGATCGGCTGGATGGTCTTGGCATACTTTTCTTGACTTAGCCTGAAACCTCCATCTGGATTTCTGGAAACTTCAACTCCACAAACTGAATAGCCAGCCTCATCTGACTTCCACATGCCCCATCGGTATAGCGTCTTGAGATGCTCGTACTCCACGTTGAACTCCACGTTGGTGAGATCACCCGCAATCTGGAAGTCATCCACATGCACCAGGATGAGCCCGATCACCTTGTTGTCTGAGTTCAGCTTGGTGAAGAGACACGGCTCGAGCTTGCATGCATACCAGCCTCTGCTCTCTAGATCCTTCTTGACCTTCTCGTACCACCGCCTAGGTGCATTCGTGAGTCCATAACAGGCCTTGAGAATCTGCACAACATCATCATCATTGAGCTGTAGTGCTTCTCGTAGTTGTGGCACTGGTAGTGCATAAAGCTCTCGCTCTTCCTCTGTAGCTTCCCCTTGCAGGAACGCTGACGAAGCATCCGCAAGCCACGTCTGCCAATTCTCGTTGGCCGCCTTCTGGTATAGCATCTGGCGCGCACGCCTCGAGGGTGTTGGCGATTCGGTCTTAAGCGTCTCGAGGTCCTTGTCGGTGTAGCCGATGAGTACCAGTCTGGCCTTGGCCTTCTTTCCGCCTTCCGCTTCTGGATCCTCCTTCCAGGTAAGTACCCAGCGCATCTTCATCAGGTCGACGTCCGGTAGCTTGCTCCGAAGTACACCTCGGCACGCCTGCGCGAGTAGAAATTGATCAACTTCTTTCTTCATAGCCACGTCGAACTTCGCCTTGTCCTTGTCGTCCAGCTTCTTGTAGCTGACCTCAATGCGCTGCCTCCTGGCCTGTGTAGCCACGTACAGCCTGGGGTCCTTCACGAAGCGGTTGATGGCGTCTCGGGAGGGGACCGCGATAGACAGGTAGACGGCATCCTGGCGCTCGGTGGTGACGTCCTGGTCTTCGCTGGTCTTCTGAACTGAGTTGGGTTCGTCGGTCATCCGCTTGCCGAACTCATCCGGGTCTCTCCCGCGCTTGGTTCCAGTTCTCGTAGTCTGGCGCGACTTCTTGACTGCGGCATCTTCTTCAGCTTCTTGACGTCGCCGAACTCCAGGTACAGGTAGGTCTGCAGGTAGTTGGCCTGGTGGTTCTGGCGCTTCGAGATCCTCCGATGAAAGGTCGTCCTCCTTCTCTGACTTTTTGTCCTCGGACTTCGTATCCTCCTCCTTGGTCTCGGCTGCCCCTGTAGGCTCCGATGTCGTAGGGGCCTCGGTCGCCTGAGTCTCGGCAGCAGCTGGCTGCCCATCTCCCGCCTTCTGCGGAAAGGGATCCTCTGGCTCCATTACCCACGCATCATCTTCATCGTCAAGATCTGGAAGGCGTTGTCCGATCAGGTCCTCGAATTCGCTAGCCTTGACCTTCAGCATGGCAGCGGTGATGTTAAGAGGAACTGCCTCTCCATGAAGAAGTTTGTGGATCTCGATCTCCGTCTCGGTAGCTGGTCGAAGGTGACCACGTCCTGCTCGTAGAAGTCGGCCGTGGTGCTCTATCCAGACGACTGATCCTGGATTGCCGTCCGAGCCAGGCTCCTGGGCGATGACTGTCGCCGGGCCAGCCCAAACTCCACCAGGCATCTTGACGTTGCCCTTCGCCTTCTCGGACCACCAGTAGCAAAGCTGCCCTGTAGTCCAGTGTGTCTTTTCTCTGGTCTTGCGTAGCTCCAGTAGGGCAAGACGTCGTCTAGAAGTAACCTCGAGGAAGGCCTTCCTCGCCTCGAGTCGCACCTTCTGGTTTTTGATGTACTCGTCGTCGTCGGCCTCGTAGGTCTTGCTGAGGATCGGCATGTTGTGATCTTCGCCGAACACGTCGCCCACGATCGGCTCAGGGGTCCTGCCCAACATCATCTCGTAGGGGCTGTGGCCTTTGTACCTGCCGAGATCGTTCATGGCGGCGATCGCCTCCCAGAAAATCTCGTCCGCGGTAACCTTGGCGTCGGACTCCTCGGCGATCTTGGTCATGGTGTCCTTTAAGATGCCGATATTCCTCTCACATAGCGCTAGCTGGTTGTGAGCCTGCCGAGCGGTGACATCCACCATGATGCCGCGCGACGATAGCCATTCCTTGACTCTCTTCTCGACATGGCAGCCTTCACCGTCCAGGCGTAGTAGAGCAGGTCGACCGTAGTACTGCATCCACGTCTGCTGCAGCGTCTTGCGGAACTCCTCGCCTGACCTCATGAGTCGGCCCTTGAGGTTGAGCTTCCCGCCGCTGAGCCGAGTGCCTGTATCGACGATGTAGGTCCCGGTCCAAGTCTGCTTGTCGCGAGGGTCCGTCCAGTAGAAGCCGTCCGTCTCGATAGCCTTCCCTGGTGTGGCCGGGCTGTATGGCGCAACCACGGACTCCATCGGCTTGTTCTTGTGCCGCTCGCACGCCTCGCACCTGAACTCAGCTGCTAATTTCAAGATCGGGCCTTGAGCGCCAGCCCGCTTGAGCACGTCGATGAGGGTCTTGTTGCTGCGATGCCCTAGCCTGACATGCAGCCTTCGAAGATAACCGTTAACCTTACCGACGTCCACCTCACCTTCCTGTGGCTCGTATTGTGGAGGTGGTGGTGGTATCTGATCTTCATCTGGGCCTGGGACTGGATCAGGTCGTTGATCTTCCTGAGGTGCATCCTGATGTTGTGGTGCTGCATGCTGTTCTTGTTGAACCCCAGGTCGCTTGAAGTATAGTCGTGTCCTCGTATGGCTCGTGCCTTCCGGCAGCGGGGCGTATATCTCTTCGTCGGTCAGAATGCTCTCGCCCAGCTCGTCGCCAATGAGGATGTTGGTGTCGAGATCCCAGGTAAGCCTCCGCACCACAGAAAGCCACTCTGGTCCCTCGATGTCCGTTCCCATGTACGTCTTGACGTTCTCGTCCTCGCGCTCCCAGCACTCGAGCTCGCCCTTGGGGTCTATGTCGAGCTCCGCCTCATTCTCCATCTCCAGCCTCTGCGCCTTGGGTAGCGGCTGCTTCCCGATCAGGCGCCGCTTGGTGACATACACTGCCTCGCTGAACTCCGTCTCATAGTCGCCTCCAGCCCACGCGCACCAAGTAGACCACTCCATACACCTCATGATAGACTTGGCCCACTTCTTGCACATCGCGGCTGGGTATGCTGCAGTGAACTCGGTAACCTGGCCCTGTATCTCCTCGTGCTTGTGGTTGTGCGGGCTGCCTCGCTGATTTGAGCACGTCCTGCCGATGGTTGCATTGAGGTGCGGATCGGACGTCGCGATCAGCCATTCTTTCTTGATCAGCTCGCCTGTTTTCGGATATCTCAACCCAAAAGCACACCCATCCACTCGTACAGTGAACAGCTGCTCCCTGAGACGCTTGAGGTAGGGCAAGGACCAGGTCCCGCACCTTAGCGGCTGTTCGAAGTCAACTTCGGCTCCTTGATGTAGTGCTTGGAAGGCAAGTAGCACACAAGCCCGGGTGACCTTGTCATTCTTTCGGCGCTTGTGCTCTAGACGCACTCTTTGATCTTCGGTCCTCTGGTTAGCGTTCTGGATGATCGATCTGGCCGTGCACGGTGGCGAAAATACGACCCGTCTTGGATTCTCTAGCTTCAGCGTCTCCGACGCCCTTCTGTAGCCGGTGTTGGTAGTTAGATCGTACTCGTTGTGCTTCCCGAGCCTGAGGACGGTGCCACCGAGCTTCTCGACCTCAACTCCGAGCGGGGAGTTTGGAGGAGCACATACCTCCAGCAGGTCCAGCTGTCCAAGTCGAAGTAGATCCTGAGCGTCCTTGGCTGCTTCCGTCTCGAACTCCGCGATCTTCTGGTCGAGCAAGTAGATCTGCTTGGCGTTGAGCGTCTTCACCTGACCAGCCGCAACGCAGCCCGGATCGTCCTTCGCTGTAGCGTCCGGACCTCCCTGTCCAGCGTCAAGTTGGTCAGCTTCACCCAGTTGTCTAAGCTGTTGATCTCTTCTTCGAGGAGCGCCCAGTGGTCCTCCGGCACCGGTATGTCCTCGGTCTCCTGCTTCATCCTCTCCATGTGCTCGGTCAGGGTCTCCTTCGCCGGATCCCAGGTCGGAAACTGTATGTTGTTCTGCATCACCGTGTCCAGGTCGATCGTCTCGTGGACTGTCTCCATCTCTTCCTCCTTCATCGTCGCCTTCTTCGGAGGTGGTGCCTTGAATGCTGCCGGACACCCCTTCGGCCTCGGTGCATGGTAGACCGTCCTCGGCGGCGAAGGTGAGCTCGAAGTGGCTCTCGGAGGTGGTGGTGGTCTCGGTGTCGCTGTAGTCGGATCCTCCTTCTTGGCCGCTGAGCCCGAAAACGCTGGCCCAGAACTCGACGTCTCCGCGCGGATCCTCAGACACACATGGCTGCGCCCGCCCACACAGCTGCAGCCCGCTCTGCGCCTCCCAGGCGCTCCGCAGCACGCGCACTTGATGTTGTCGTACTGCCTCTTGATGTCGCCAGCGTCGGTCTCCTCTTCCTTCTTGAGGTTGTAGGGCTTGATCAGCGGCGGCTGGCCGCAAGGAAGTCGTCCCTGACACTGGTGACTGCGGCCGCCCAGGCATGAACATCCGGCCGTCGTGGTCCCCGGAACTCCGCAGCAGCCGCACCTTGTACTCGTCAAGGCCGTCGAAGTAGCGAAGACCTCCGAGGGTCGCGATGAGCCACGTGAGCTTCTGCCACCGCATGATGATCGCATCCACTGGCTGATATGGAATAGAAAGCTGATCTGGGTCGAGAGCCTTGGCTCGATCACCGTTTTGAGCCCAAGAAACTTCGGACGCCTCGGAAATCAGAGCATCATGTGTGATAACTTCTCTCCATTCAGCATGTGGCCCGAAATCTATGAGAAGATGCCCGCACCTCGATCTCTCTAGAAGGTAGGTCTTACTGCCCAGAGCCTTAAACCTGATAGTGCCGAGCTCAAAGTCAACAATCACTCCGAAATGCTTCAGGAAATCCATACCTATCAAAAGCGGGGCATCCACTTCCACAACTGAAACGGGAAAATCACACTCCTGGCCGTCGACGTATCCTGGAATACTTGCGTGATTCAGAGACTGAGCCTTCTGATTATTCCCGACAGTGAACTCGATTCGGGGTCCAGGAACTATCTTCATACGGTTCTGGCCTACCATCTTCATCATCGTGGCCTGCCAGATCTCCGCCGTGTCTAAACCTATCATGGATGAGGTGGCCCCAGAGTCCAAGATGCCCTTGAAGGTCCCCGAGAGCTGTGAGGCCATAAATATACACTGTTCGAATACCACATATGCTCGATGGGACTTCCTTCTGGAAACTCTGGGTGTTCGTATTCGGATTCTCGTCGGTCTCGGTCGTGATGCTGTCGGTCGCGGTCGCGATGTAGTCGATCGCTGTCGTGCTGTAGTCGATCGCGGTCGTGCTGTAGTCGATCGCGGTCGTGCTGTAGTCGATCGCGGTCGCGATGTTGATGACGATAGATGCTTGTAGCTACGTCCAGCCTGCAGCTTCGCTGGAGCCTTACAGTTCTTAGCTATGTGGCCGCGGCCGCCACACCTCAGGCATTGGTGTTGGGGTCCGTCTTCCACGAGTCGTCCCTCTTCTGGTGGTGGCCTCCGCCTCCGGACGAGCTCCTGGCCGAAGTCGAAGACTTGCCTGCCCCCTTGGCCGGCTGTCCGCCTTTCTTCTGCCCGAACTGGCCTGCGAAGAACTTCCGTCCGGTCTTCTTCTGGCGCAGCAGCTCGCGAGCCTGCTTGAAGGACCGCTGCCCTTGTTGAGCAGCAGAAAACACAGCACCCTCGAGTAGCTCATCTCGTAGCTCTTGGTCGTCACCTGCTTGATCGTAGATCTCCCTGATCTGGCTGGCGAACTCGTCCTCTTCCGCCGCCAGCGCTGTCGCATTCTCGCTGTGCTGGTCACCCTCGTCATCCTCGTCGTCCTCTTCCGAGTAGTCGTCGTAGCCCTCGGCCACGTAGTTCTTGCTACGTCCCTGCCACTGTGGCCTGGCGCCACGATTGTTGTTGTGGTCACGATCGTGCTTCTTGTCGAACTGCATGCCGAGAGCTTGCTGGATGGCCTGGTATCCATACTTGTTCTGCACAGAGGCCAGCACCTGCGAGCGCTCGTGGTCTTCGAGGCCTGCATTCTCGAGTAGAAACCATGCTCGGAGCGGCTCAGGAAATATCGGCTTCTTCTCGTCGAAATCTTTGTCAATAGCCTTGATCGCTTTCTGCATCCGGTCCTCTTCGACCTCGAACTGCGTCAGGTAGTCTCTCATGCTGGTCCGGTTCCTCCGGTATGTCTCTTTCATGAAAGTCCTCATATACTTGCCAGCGTCCTCAACCTCCAGGATGCCGCTCTTCTCCCTGAGATACTGGATCAACTGGCTAACTCCTTTCGGCAACTTCGTCGTCGCGTCTTCCTCTAAGTCGTCAAGGCTGTCCAGCTTGTCGTACTTTTGTACTCCCTGCCAAGCGCGTCCCTGGAGCTTCGCCATCAATCTGGGCCCGCAGAGGCCCTTCTCGTCCTTCTTGGTACCGCGCACGTACAGCTTCACTCTCATCACATAGGAGTCGAAGCTGGCCACGTCTCCATCCCACGAAGGAACGGTCTCGTGCTTCTCAGCCTCGTTCGTCATGACGATGCCGGTCCGTGGAGCCAGACCGGCTCCGCTACCAACTAAATCGTCGGCACTGGCGTCAGCCTGCTGTCGATCTTCTCGTAAATGATTATCTCGATAATCTTTTCCTCCACAGCTCGCGCCAGCGATCCAACAATCTATCAGATATCACGATAGCCCCTGGTGGGCTGAAACAGTCACTCACTGAGTGAGTGGGTGGCCGGTCGGCCGTGCCCGGTAGCCTTACCGGGACTCAAGGGCGCCCTCGGACCGAAACAGCAGCAGTAGCAGTCTCTCGGTCGCGAGGCGTCTCGGATCGGAAGGCCAACTGCACAGTACAAAACACACACCCCCCCCGCGCTCAAACGCAGGGGCGGGGGGGGGGGGGAGGTAAACCTCTCGAATAGGAAAGGGCAGGAGGTTGGAGAGGGAAGAGCCCTATAGACCACCTGCGCCCAGAGGGCTGGTGATATTAAAACAAGTAGGGATGGGCGGGGTCGATTTTGCGTTTCTGGGGGCCCTCTGCGAACCCACGCGCGTGACTTCACGCTCTGCTGCGCCTCACCCGTTGGTTGAGCTTCGGGGGTAAAACGATTGCGCATATCTTGCCGACGTCTGAAGGCATGAACGTGCAAGGCTCGAAAAAGCAGCTACTCAAAAACACATCTGGGGAATCTGAGGTTCGACACTTCACTGCAGTGTTTGTCACCTCCAACATCTCCCATTGGCTTATGCAGCTGTAGCACGCTCCTCCAACGCTGAAGTGGAACCAAACGCAGCCGAAACGAACTCGGCCATCTGCTAAAACCTACGCTACACAACCTTGCATCACAATTTTGCGACTGGTTGCAATCAGAGACCTGGCGGTCAATATCTCGCACCCGTGAGGCAAGCTGAACATTGAATCCACAATCTTGATAATCTTTTTATTTGCGGGTCTTGGCTCAATCAAGCTTGCGGTTTCGATCGGGCCTTCGATGTCAAACAGATGTTGGACCGTGCATTCTTGCAAGAGGCCCTTGTTATAGCTCTGGAGGCTGTGCCGATGCTCCGCCATTCTTTTCAATACCCGATGTTTACGCTCGTGCATGAAGCACGACAAAATAAATTTGTGCTGCAACATTTGCCTATGGAGGTGGAGGCAATAGTGGGCTTCGGGAACCCGCAGAAGATCACCGTATGCAACCTGATGCAAAGCGAAGTGGGCACAGATCGCTACCCCCAGCTCGGCTGGGGTCACCTCACCCGAATCTGCAATGTTCAAAAGTTCAAGCACATCGATGAGCGCCAAAGCGCTCTGCACTTCGTCCTCGAGAAACTTCGTCGGTGTCGCTACGTCCACTAGGAACTTCCGCAGAACGGGTGCAAATGACAGCATCTCACTCGCTAAACCTTTCTGCGAATTGTCAGCCCTTGACCTGCATACTTGTTTGGCGCTGGCGTAACCGCTCGGCCACTTAAACCGCTGAAGATATTTATCAATCTGTTTTCCACCCAAGCCGTGTTGCGATAGCCTGCTTTCCAACTCCTCGACCTCGTTATTGAAAACCCCGCCTACCACGTAACAACGGAGCCAATCCCACCCCCACGTCGACACTAAGTTCACGTCTAGCCTCGGACATTGCATCATGCCCGCCGGCACGAAATGGAACCCAAAAAGAGTTTCCAGCTCCTCCAATTCAGCCCGAGTGCCCGAAGCTGTCATCTGCGCCAGCCGTCTTTGCACAGCCTTCACAGACTCGTCGCTGTGAAGGTCGAACTGACTTACGTCTATTTCCGTGGCGGGAATTAAATATCGGCCAGGATCTGGCAACAGCGAACTCTTGTGTGCCACTACGTTCTTACATAGGGGGCATAATTTGTGGCCCGTCGCTCCCATGACGGCACTGGCGGCTTTGTGCGCCCTCTCACCTTGAATCACTAGAGCAAGGGAACCGCGAATGAGTCTGGGGCGAAGTCCCCCTGCAATCTGAACGCGAACACCCGCCCGTAAATCATAAGTGTCACCAAAGAGCAACCCAAGCCCATATTTGAACATATCTGACATCTTCCCTGGGAGCAGCTGGACTGCATCGGTCCGCGGGGCCGCGAGGGTGGCCCACGCTAGTTCATTTGAGAGCGTCGGAAACTCCAGCTCCAAAAATGACCAGTACATGGCTTGTATTTTGCTTGTATTGTGGGACGTTAATGCTTGCCCTGGTGTTACTTCGTCTGAGTAGAGTAGTATGGGCATCTTGTTTCCAGACTTATCCAAAGCTTTTGTCGCCATATCGCGGTACGACTCCCTTTTTTACACGCAACTTCCAACCATGCAAGAGGGTGCTGAAAATCTAAAACAACATCATCAGCATGTCCACCTCCGCCGCTAGCATTCATCTCTTGAAGCAAAGGCCCAAACTATGTTTTCTCGTTGCTGATCCGCTCTCGCTGTCGCCGCTGGGTGGTTCGGCTGGAGAAGTCTGGCAATGGCTGGTATTTCAACTCCTTGAGTAAGTTGCAGAGTGCGCTCGCAGTGACGTGGCTTTTCCTGCCCAGCTCTATCACTTTGCACCGTTTCGGCGCAGGTGGAAGGGAAGTCATTGATATGGACGACGCTGCAGAGATGCAACATGCACTAAGAACAGCGTATACGAACTGTTGCATTGTCTGAGTGGTCGACAGAACAACACGATCTAGAATGGCTGAGCCACAATGGCTACGGACCCTCCAACCCCCCCCCCCCATTCCAAAGACCAATTCCCCACGTCCTCTTCATTACTTGGCCATGCCCCCTCTCGCCGCCCAGTGGGTCAGGGTAGGACTCGGATACAGGCCCCCCTGCAAGGTCACGTTCGTCGCGCCTTGACTCCAGTATCCCGCCATATGTTGATTCCAATGGCCCATTGGGCTCTGGCTGAGAGGGTCATCCGATACCTAAAACGTTGGCAGCTTCGTCTATGTTGATTACATTGGCCCATCGGGCTCTGGCTGCAGAGGATCATCCGATGCCTGAAATGTTGGCCGCTTCGTCGTTAGGGTAGGGGTTAGGGTGATGATTAAACATAAGGGGGGCCGCATGGGGTAGGGATTAAACTTAAGTTTAAGGCGTTGGTTGGGGATAAGGTTAGTGGTTAGGGGTATATGGGGTTAGGGGGTATGGTTTAGGGTTAAGGGCAGGGGGTATAGGGATGGAGGTTGGGGGAGGTGGGCTCTGGTTCGCATCGGTGCCGTTTCAGGGGCCACGAGAAACACGGGAAGCCCTCAAGGGCTTGGAGAGTTTCACGTATGTTGCGAGACCCCGTTCGGGGTCCTCTTGGGTCCCGAGCACCGAATGACGTCCCGAGATGGACGACCACCTCCCCTTGAGCAGGTTCCCAGAGGAGCCGACCGCAACCCCGAGGGTTGCCCGTGCGTGCCCAAACATATTTTCACGAATTGTTGAGCTTAGATCAACCACGAATTCTTCGCATGGCAGACGGTACGTGCAGCGAGCCTGGCAAGCGCCCCTCATGCTGAGCCCGCGTGTACCGTGAACGCTAACTATGCCATGCACCCCACATGCTTCGCGAGGGTGTCATTAGGGAGCGAGGGGAGGTAGAGAGATAGGGAGGTGTTCAGCAGGACGGAGTAGGAGAGTGAGAGGTGTGCACAATCACGCCCCATGCTTCTTAAACACAAGGACGGCCTTCTGATAAGCCTCCCTGCCGATGCGCTTCTGATCCTCAACAGTGTGACCCGCGTGCTTCGCAAGAGTGATGGCTGAGGTGTATGCGCGAGACGTGTATGCACCGATGGTCCTCCCTTTGCAATCGGTCGGCCTCAGGTAGGCCTTGTAGTCGACGCTGTGCTTGAGCGGTTTCGCATCGGCACCTGCCCAACCCATGGCCCGAGGAGCGACCGCCCCATCCACCCCCTCCCCCCCCTCATGCCTACTCATCCGCTCCCTCCTACCATGCTCGCGCAAGGCCCTGGAGGGCCCCCTGTAAACCTGCTCCTCGTCCTCATCCTCCTCATCCACACCCAACTCCTCTTTCTCCCCCCCTCCTTCTCTGCCTGCCTGCATTCATATGGTATAGCATGTGCATAGACGAATGCAAATGACAGGGTCCAGTCGTATAATCTGGCATCTGTTGCGACTCCGACTCCGATTCATCACCCCTCGTGCCCCTCATGGAGCCTTCTCGGGGTCCCGTTGAGCGGGCGGACGCTTGGGGGGAGCACGCACGCTATACACATTACGTCGCATAGTGCCTGCCGCCCAACCCCCTCCCCGCCGTTGGACGGCGCGGCCTTGGACTTGGGCTTGCCCTTGGCCTTCGCCTTGGGCTTCCCCTTGGCCTTGGCCTTGCCCGTGCAGCCCTTGTCCGTGTTCGTGGCCGCGCTCTGGGCCTCGTCGGCACCGTCCTTCGCAGCCTTCCTCCTCCTCTTCGCCTCGTGGGAAGCGCGCCTCATCGACTCCTCCAAGGCGGCGGCCTCGTCGTCGGCTGCCGCAGCCGCCCCTGAGGGAGCCTGGTCCGTCGCTGCAGGAGAGTCGCCCGCCGAGCTCGCACCCCAGGCGGAGGTTGGATCACCGTTGGACACGCCGCCGCCGCCAATGGGCGGAGTCGCACCCATGCTCAGCATCTTTGCATTGTCTGGGGGGGGGCTCCCCAGCTGGGGCTTGAGCGCGTGCAGGCCCGATGAGCCCGCCCCGCTGTCGTCGGCGATGGCTCGCTGACCAGAACCGTTGATAGATTGGCAAATGGTCTGCATGGTCATCATCAGCATCTGCATGAAGTCGGTACCTTGTGGCTGGCCGCTCGGGCCGAACGCTGAAGGCTGAGCCACTGCCAGGGGTCCAGGCTGCGTCTGGTGATCAGCGCGCTTGTCCCCCACCTGGTTTCTGGACTTCCTGCAGCGCATGCCCTGGAACACGGCCTCGATCATCTCGACGTGCCCCTCGTTAGGCTGGAATGGCGGGTCGTCGGCGGTGTACGCGTAATCCCACCTCCCTTGGCCCATCAACTGAGGAACTGGGGGTGGGCCTTGAGCTCCTTCTCATGGCTGTACGGGTACCTCTTCGTCTTGTCGAGCTTCTTAATCTCCGACTGGAGCTGCTTGCACATGAGCTTCTTACTATTGCCCGTCAGGCTGCTAGACGATAGCTCCGTGCTGCATGCAATGAGGATGCTCACCCCCCCTCATCTGCAAGTCTTCCGACGGGCATGACACGCCCACCTTGTGCATGCGAGCGGCCATGACCTCCGTCTTGGCCTGGGCGCTGAGGTGCGCGTTCAAGAAGGTCTCGTAGTCCGTGCGAGTGAAGAAGTTATGGATGTACTTGGCCTTCTGCTGAGGCCGCGCTTGGGTCGTGGAAGTGGCCTCTCCCTCGAGCGACGCTGCCCTGTCGCTCAGCGCCGTCGCAAGCGTGGTGACCTGCTCAGGGGTCCATGGCCCTCCAACAATGGCCGCCGTGACGGCGGTTGCCACGGCGTACGTCGCGCCGTTCGTCGTGGAGATCGTCTGCGCCATGGCGCGAACCTGCGATTGCTTGGCCGCGTCCATGTTCAGCCCTGCTGCAGCCTGAGCCCCAATGAACCTGACCCGCTCGTTGATCATGCCGATGAGGCGGGTGGCGACGGGGTCGGCGTCGCCCATGCTGCGGCGCGAGGCGCGTGGCGAACCAATGGTAAACAGGCCGTTGTGAGCCAAACCAGCTATGCCAGTGGAGGGGGACATGGAGAGAGGTGATGGGGAGGGAGTGCGTGGGGCGAGGGTGGAACGCCACGTCGCACGCAACACGTGAGAACAAGCAGTGGCATCTCTCTGATGCGCGAACCTGTGCCCAGAGGTTCGCTCAATTGCGCGAACCTCCGCTCAGAGGTTCGCGCGTCCGCCAACGTAAGATAACTTTAAGTTATCTTATGAAGATGAGTTGGCGGATACCGAACCTCTGAGCAGAGGTTCGCGCAATGCGAAGATATCATACGTCGGTGGTCGGCCCCTGCGTGCCCTGACAGTCTAGCCGCGCTGATCGAGGGGGTCGCGGGCACATTTCGACATAGGTTGTGCGATCGACACGGGCTCCGATTGGCCATTTCATCACGAGCCCAACTTGAATGATACTGCGGACTACAACCGCATGCGAGCATAGCATACCGCTACATGATATCACCGCCTAGCGCGGTTGAGCGAGGGCGACGTGCAGCCGCGCACCAAACTACAGTTGCCTCCTGCTCGCCAACCAGCCCGACACAGAGCCATGCCAGTGCACATTCCTTACATAGTGCATACAGGCACAGCGCGCCGCTACCCCTGCGTGCGCACGCCAACCAGCCTGACATCAGACACCCAGCCTCAACACTCACGACTTGTTGTGGCGCATCTGGTAGAAATCCTCGAGTATTTGGCCGTACATGTCGACCTTGCTTTGCGCGAATTCGGGCGTCCCCGCCTCGACCTTCATACTCCTGCTCGCCATTTTCTGTGTGTCCGTATTGAAGTAGTAGGTGACCAGCGAGTGCCTGTACCTCATCCATTTCACGTGCGGGTGTGTAATGACGGGGTCGGCCACGTCTTGGTCAGGGGGGGCTGGGTCCTTCGTCAGCAGGTCCATCGCGTCGTCGCTGCACTCCACGTGCAGCTTGTCCCTGTGGTTGGCACTAGTCCGTACTTTGCACGACCGAGCCCCCCCACCAACGAGCTTCTCGGTGACCTCGGCCCAGTCGGCGGTGTCATCGAACGCATCTTTCCTGGGCCTCTTGGACACTGGGCCCTGGACGTCAATGGTCATGATCTCGTCATTTGCGACGCGCTTCCTGTTGGCCTCATCCATCAATTCGTCCACCATGTTATTGCGCGCCCTGGAGAGCGCATCCACCATGTCCAGCTTCTGCGACAGGAAGCGCTTGAACCTGGCATCGCCCTTGTCGCACTGCACGAACGAGATGCCATCAACAACTGAAGGCTTCACACACCAAGACGAGGCAGGGTTCGGGACAGTGCCAGGCGCAGCGACGAGCACATAGCCGCCATCGATGGACACCATGAGTGGTACGATTCGTACTGCCCGTCACAGACGTGGAAATCTGGTGCCTCAATGAGCTACGCAGCGGAGGCAGCATTGGGCGCGTGAGAGGATTGAGGAGGACGGGTGGTTGGAGCGGG
Organism: Prorocentrum cordatum; assembly: GCA_963575745.1. Classification (NCBI taxonomy): domain Eukaryota; class Dinophyceae; order Prorocentrales; family Prorocentraceae; genus Prorocentrum; species Prorocentrum cordatum. The sequence goes on from CAUYUJ010016883.1 coordinate 76,804, forward strand.
GATGATTGGTTGCCGCTTTACAGCAATGCCCAAAAATGTAACCCAAATGCCATACCCCTCTCTCTCTCGTTCTCTCTCTCCCTCTCCCGTCTCCCTATACATCTCCCTTTCCCTCCGTCTCTCTCTATATCTCTCTATCTCTCTTTATATCGTTCTCCCTCCCTCTCCCACCCGTTTGCTTGTGTTTGTGTTTCTCTCTCTCTCTATATATATATATATATAGTTATATCTGTGTACGTATATTTTTTATATTTATGTATATATATATATATACATATGTGCCTCCCTCCCTCCCTCCATCCCTCCCCTCTCCGTCCCTCCCCCCGCCCCCACCTCCCCCTCTGTGTCTTCGGAGGGCCCCGGAATTCACATCCTTTGTGCCGTGCAGAGGCGCGCGTCTCCTATTACACGCGCACTATATCACAGGTCTTGTCCCCCCTCGGGCCCCATCTCGACATCTACGATTAGCGCCGCGACCAGGGTGCCAGGTCGGTAATCCCACCAGCCCTCTGGGCGCAGGTGGTCTAGGACGTTTCCCTTTCCAACCTCCTGCCTTCCCCTGCTCGGGAGGTGCACCTCCCCCCCCCCCTCCCTGCAATTGGACGGGGGGGGGGAACGGGCCCAAAGCAGCGTCCAAGATGGCCCAAGATGGCTCCAAGAGGGCCTCCGAGAGCGCAAGATGGCTTCCAAGATGGCCCAAGATAGCGGTATACGGGTCAAGATAGCATCCGACACGCGTCCAAGAGGCCTCAAGACTGCCCCAAGACGGTTTCAAGTGCCTCCCGATGCCTCCAAGGACCCCCCCAAGAGGCCAACATCCTTCAAACACATAAGGGAAATCAATGGTTGTTGCATTCTCGCTTTTTCGCATCCGAAGGGCTCTTGAGGCACCAAGATGGCCCCGGGATGGCCCAAGACAGCCCCAAGAGGGGCCCAAGAGAGCCCCAAGACGGCCCCGAAAGCGCCCAAGAGCGCTCCAAGAGCGGGCCAAGAGGGTCCCAAGACGGCAGTGTTGAGCCTCCGAGGGGGGGGGGGGGCAAGAATTGGCCCCCTATCTTTTTGACCAATGCGGTCTACGACGGCCCCAAGAGGCCTCCCAGATCACTCCCAGGAGCCCCAGATGGAGCTGCGGCGCGATGATAAGGGCAGGCGCGATGATAAGGGCAGGGGGCATGCTCAGGGTAGGCGCGATGATAACCGCACGCAGACATGACAGTGGAATCCCACGCGCCCTGCCACTCCCCCCCCATACCCACGAACTCCACGAACCTCGAAATTGAAAAATGCTGACAACAAAAACCAAATTAGTCTTGATGCTTTGCGTATCCCCACCAGCCCATCCAGAACGCATGCAGTCGCGCAGCCGTCTTCGAGAGCACAAGCATCACACATAGCTTCCTGCATTAAAATTTAAGGTGACAATCTGCGCAAGTTGCGATAATGCTTCGATGGGAGGTGAGGGGTATTTCGATGACTCGTAATGGCGGTTGCACTGATTTATCTTAAATTCGCGTGCGTTCCGAAACTTGGCGGCATCTTGGGGCCCTCGTGGGATTCTTTTGGGCCCCTCTTGGGGCCTCCTGGGGCTCTTTCTTGGGGCTCTCCTGAGGTCCTCTTAGGGCCTTATTGGGGCTTCTTGGTGCTCTTTTGGAGCGTCGTGGGGCCCTTTTGGGGCTCTTTTGGGGGGTCTGGGTGCCTTCTTTGCATTTATCATCGCGCCGAGCCTTGTCATTGAAGGCACCGCAGCTCTGCACTTGCGTCGCGGTGACCCGCAGTTGTCGGATGCGGCCACCTCTCGTCAGAGCCGCTGTCTCAAAAAATGCATCGATGCAGCGACATTGAGAGGCGGGTCAAGCGACCCGATCCGCGTGGGCGGCAAACTCCACCCTCCTACTTGCTGCGCCCATCATGGTTCAGAGCGGAAGCCGCCTCCACCCCCTGAGTTCCCATCTTTCCCTCCCGCCACCCCTCCCCGACTAACGCCCGAACCGCGAGCCTGCAGCACGCAGTGCTCCTGAAACAAACATCCCCGTGCTGCACAATGCGATAAGAAACTCTGCGCCTCCAGGCTGTGGACTCAGCAAGTCCTGCGCGTCTTAGAAGCGTCGGCCTCCTTGCTAGTGGGTGCACCTGGCTTGACGAATAGCTCGCTCCCCGCAGCAATCTTCCTAGTGTTCGTCAGCGTGGGGATCGGCACTTCAGAGTGGGCGGAGCGCTCTCCAATGATGACCTGTATCTTGACGGACACTGTCGAACGAACCATATTCACAGCAGCATTGTCAGGGTTTGAAGCCACGCACCAAAACGGAACGACTAATGTATTGCTCTCATCGCTCTGGGGGGACGGGGCCTCAAACTTCGGGGACAAGTACACCTTCGTATCGATATCCTCCAGCGCCGACGGCACCTCGACAGCGTTTGCGGGTCACTTTCGTGTTGTGGGAGATAAATGGGGTAAAGGGGACTAAGATGAGCTCACCCTCCTTATAACCAGTGTTGCTCACGACCTGCTTCGACATCTTGGTAGATACAACGGTGACCTCGGCGCGGTAGCGCACGAAGGCGTGCTTCAGCGCGCAGCGCACATGGGGGGGCAAGCACTGCATGGGGGGTCCTCCTCATCCTCCTCCGTCACGCCTCCTTCCCTCGTGGGATTTACCTGACTGGGGTGCACGGAACCTTCGGGCAGGGCCTTCCGTTGGGCCCAGAATGAGTCCAGCCCGTTGGGCCCCAAGATTGCGTTGACCAGGTCTCCGCCGAGTGCCCAGCCCAGCCAGTCCTCCTCATCATCATCATCCTCCCTCCTATCATCCTCCTCCTCGCCGTCATCATCCGCATCCATATCATCAGTGGCAAAGCACGGCAAGGCACGTGCACTTGAGCCTTGAACTCCTCGATCACGCATTGGTCGTCATCCAATGCCTGCTTGAACACGTTGGACACATTGGTGATGATCTCGGCGGGGACGGGGACCAGTTGAGAGCGCTCTTAATTCTTCGTAGTCGTCGTTCTCCTCGGGGAGAACGACGACGACGAAGACGACGATCGTCGTCCTCGTCGTCGTCACCGTCTTCATCGTCGTCGTCGTCCTCCTCCTCCTCATCGTCGTCTTCGTCCTCGTCGTCGTCGTCGTCGCCCTCGTCGTCGTCGTCGTCCCCGATCGGCGTCGGCGTCGTCCTCGTCGTCGTCACCGTCGTCGTCGCCGTCGTCGTCGCCAACGCCGCCGTCGTCTTAAGGTCGGCTACTCGTTGAACAGCCGTTTTTTAAAAAGGCGTTTCAACGAGTAGCCGAGAGGCTTCATCCGCCCCCCTCGCGCAGATTGTCGTCACTGTCGCCGACGTTACCGCCATCGCCGCCCTCATGTGGCTATCAACTACACATATACGTGCAGTTAATAGCAGCATGAGGGCGGAGAGATCAATCAACAAAAAAGCAGCCTCCCACTCGTCCACCACGCAGCCGAACGACACGACCAGCTCCATCTTCTCCACAGGCGTGCTGGACGTCTTCTGCTTCCGCCGACGCATGTCCTCGTCCCACCACTCCTAGCTCACGAGCGTGGCCTTGCCGCTCTCGAGGTTCTGGACGACGCGCACCGTCTTGTGGTCAGTCTTATGCCACACCCTCTTACCAACAACGAGGCCATTGTTCTGCATCACGCGGTCGCTCAGCGTGCCGCCCTTGGAGAACTGGACGACGCCAGCGGACGCGGCCCTGCGCTCGTTGATGTCCTCCTCGGCCTCGGCCTCGAACGGAGTCGGCTTAACCTCCATGCATTGCGGCTGCGCCGCCCGCGCATCCACCATGAACTGCGCGTGGACCTCCTTCAGTGTCTCGTAGTTCTTCGTGGATTTTGATTTTTTCTTGAGGCACGTCATGATTGATCTCACTTGCATGTCCCCGATCAGCCTGGCCGAAACTCCAGGGTCGATGCCAGGTACTTTTGATAGCCATGCCTCCGCGACCTCCGTGGCGGTGCACATCTCCAGGGCGTCGGCTTTCAGCTTGCTGGCGGGCTGGCTGAGCGAGGAGAAGTCGGAGCTGCTGATGAGCTTGTTAACCCCGTTCTTGACGTATTGCGCTGGGCACACCATGCATGTTTTCACGCATGCGCCAATGAAGGTAGGTCCCTGTAGGAACGGCACCTGTGATAGCATCTTGAACGTGGTCCCATGCACGTCGCGCATCTTATCCCCGACGCACTTCGCATATGCAGCGACGTCTTGCAGCAACGGTGCATTGTCTCCACCGCTGTACACTGTCAGAAACTCGATCATGTCGCCAACCTGGCCGCGCAAATGTGGTTTTGTCTTCTCCATCGCCTGCTCGATCTTTTTCCACTTGTAGCTTTGGCAACTCAGCAAATTCCTCTGGCCCATGCCGTGAACTTGCAAGAGTGCTTGGATCTTCGATTGGGTGGTGCTCGTCCCGTGGTCCGCGTTGCCGCCCTCCACGAACAGCGTCGGCAGCTCTGGGAACGCCTCCTCGACCTCGGCCCTGATCACAAACCACGTGTACCCCTCGGTGCAGGGCTTCCTGAGAGAGTCGCAGAGGGCAAACGCCTTCTCCTAGACGGAGGGGTGACCAGCAACAGCGTACGCGCGCCACGGTTTCAACCCAAGGGTCGAAATTATGACTCTCGTGCGCTGTTGGCTTGTTACCGCCCCTCCGTCCTGGACTATCTTGCCCGTCTGGTCAGTGATGTGTTCGTTCTCGCTCGTGCAGCCGAAGATGATGCACCGCAACAGCTGCAACGTGTGGCTGCCAGCAACGGTCAAATACTTGCAGTCTGCAGGGTTCACATCTGCAAGCCCTCTACTGCTCGATGTGGCAAGTGTTTTGTTGAACTCTACTTGCTTCTTGAACTTCGATGGGTCTTTGGAGACCTCGAAACATACAGATTCACGAGTCTTTTCAATATCAAACCCAATTGAAAGAATCATGTTGAGTAACTTGTGCACTGCGTCGCTGTCAACTCCGATACCGTGCCGATTTTGAAAATGACAATTCAAGCTTTTCGCTGGTATGACAAGCTCATACGCCAGGTCGTGCTGCAGAAGTTTCTTCTTTAGGTTGCTCAGGGCTGACGTGATCTGGGTGTGCTTGTGATTTGACTGGCCGCCTAAAAACTGTCCGATCATCTGTGTAATAGTGTCACCGCAAGCTTGCAGTGCTTTCTCCATGCGTGAAGTTCTCGCTGGACAACCAAACAAAAAGGAAACTCCTACGGCTACAGAACGGCTACGTGATGATGAGTGGCATCCCTCTCCCCCCCATCACCGTGCAAATAATCGATATACACCTAGTCACCCCCTGACTCACACAGTCCAGAAAACATCCGTTCGCGAATCAAATATTGTCTCAGCTGCATCGAAATTCGGAACGGTCCCCTCCGAAATGTGCGACCCCCTAACTAGGATAGTTGGGTTAGCTAACTCCACATCTAACCTACAAACCCTAACTTACGTTACCCCCCTTACAAGCTAAAAAGTAAGTGAGAACGCTAACCGCGCGAATCGACTTCCCAATATAAGCTATCCACCCCCTCTGAATTACGCTTAACCAAGATCGCTCGGGTTAACCGTGATGTCCGTCCGACGCTAAACACGCCAAAAGATAAGGGGCGGGTGGAAATAGGATCGCGTGATTACAAGTAACATTGCTAGGTTGTAAACGCTTTGCAAGCCGAGTGCAAGCTACCTGCAAGCTGTTGCAAACACCCCGAAGACTTACTAAGGGCCGCGGCCCTCGCAGAAGACGGCCTCAGGGAGGCCCAAGAGGGCCCCGTTCGAAATCATGTTCCTGGAAGCCTCTCTGGGAACATGATTTCAGGGTTCCCAGGGCCCCCTACTGAGCCCCAGGACGGCCTCAGCGAGGCCCCGGAGGACCCGAGATGGCTTGAAGATGGCCGAAGAGGGCCCCAAGAGGGCCTTCAAGAGGCACAAATCGGCACATGTTCGCAGTAAAACGTGCATTTTCGGCATGCTCGCTGGCTTCGTCTTCGCAGTGCCCCAGACGCCCCCGCGGAGCCCCAAGAGGGCCCCAGACGGCCCAAACGGGTCGGCCTGTGGGACTCACGGAACCCCCCAAGACGGCCCAAGAGGCCCCGAAGCCGGCCCAGGGGGCCCCCAAGACGGCCTGAGGGAGGCCCAAGAGGGCCCCGTTCGAAATCATGTTCCCGGAAGCTTTTCCGGGAACATGATTTCCGGGCTTCCAGGGCCCCCCACTGAGCCCCAGGACAGCTTCAGCGAGGCCCCAGAGGGCCCGAGATGGCTTCAAGATGGCCGAAGAGGGCCCCAAGAGGCCCTTCAAGTGGCACAAATTGGCCCATCTCCAGAGTACAACGTACATTTCCAGCATACTCGCTGGCTTCGTCTTCGCAGTGCCCCAGACGCCCCAGCGGAGCCCCAACACAACCCAAGAGAGACCCAAGAGGGCCCCTGACGGCCCAAAAGGGTCGGCCTGTGGGGCTCACGCAACCCCCCAAGACGGCCCAAGAGGCCCCGAAGCCGGCCCAGGAGGCCCCCAAGACGGCCTCAAGGAGGGCCCCGTTCGAAATCATGATCCTGGAAGCCTCTCCGGGAACATGATTTCCGGGTTCCCAGGGCCCCCTACTGAGCCCCAGGACGGCCTCAGCGAGGCCCCGGAGGGCCCGAGATGGCTTGAAGATGGCCGAAGAGGGCCCCAAGAGGGCCTTCAAGAGGCCCCAAACCCAGCCCAGGAGGCCCCCAAGACGGCCTCAAGGAGGCCCAAGAGGGCCCCGTTCGAAATCATGTTCCCGGAAGCCTCTCCGGGAACATGATTTCCGGGTTCCCAGGGCTCCCTAGAGGGTCCCAGGACAGCCTCGGCCCCAAGAGGGCATTCAAGAGGCAAAATCGGCCCGTTCCCGTAGTAAAACGTACATATTCAGCATGCTCCTTTGCTTCGTCTTCGCAGTGCCCCAGACGCGTTTGAGGAGCCCCAAGACAGCCCAAGAGAGCTAAGAGGGCCCACGACCAAGACGGCCCAAAAGGGTCGTTGTGTGGGGCCCACGGAACCTTCCAAGACGGCCCAAGAGGCCCCAAACCCAGCCCAGGAGGCCCCCAAGACGGCCTCAAGGAGGCCCAAGAGGGCCCCGTTCGAAATCATGTTCCCGGAAGCCTCTCCGGGAACATGATTTCCGGGTTCCCAGGGCTCCCTAGAGGGTCCCAGGACAGCCTCGGCCCCAAGAGGGCATTCAAGAGGCAAAATCGGCCCGTTCCCGTAGTAAAACGTGCATATTCAGCATGCTCCTTTGCTTCGTCTTCGCAGTGCCCCAGACGCGTTTGAGGAGCCCCAAGACAGCCCAAGAGAGCTAAGAGGGCCCACGACCAAGACGGCCCAAAAGGGTCGTTGTGTGGGGCCCACGGAACCTTCCAAGACGGCCCAAGAGGCCCCAAACCCAGCCCAGGAGGCCCCCAAGACGGCCTCAAGGAGGCCCAAGAGGGCCCCGTTCGAAATCATGTTCCTGGAAGCCTCTCCGGGAACATGATTTGCGGGTTCCCAGGACGCCCAAAGACAGCCTCCAGAGGCCCCGGACACGCCGAAGATGGCCTCAGGACGGCCGACGACGCCGCCAAAACGCCCCAAGAGCGCCTCCAGAGGCTCCTCCAAAGGGTCCCAGAAGCCAAAAATCATGCATTTTCTTAGGTTTTTGAAGCATTCTTGCGCTCTCCCATGTTCCGCCCCCCCACGTTCCCGGACCGCGTCAAAGGCCCTTCAGATCGCTCCAAGACGGCCGAAGAGGCCCCCAAGAAAGCCCAGAGACGGCCCAGGAGGCTCCCCAGATAAGTCAAGAGGGCCTCGAGAGCGCCCCAAGAGAGGCCCAAGTGCGACCCAAGAGGGCCCGAGGGGCGCGACATTTCAAGGTCTCCGACCTGAGAGGCTCCTAGGACGCCCCCGGAGGCCATCAAGAGGCTCCCAAGAAGCCCCAATAGGCCCCCAAGGGGCCCCCAGGGAAGCCCCCTGTGGGCCCCCAAGACACTTCGGTAAATCGTATTTCCCAGGTAGCTTTCCGGGAACATGATTTCTTGGGCATCCGCCCTCCGCCCCAACCATGTTTCCAATAGGCTTGCCGACAAGGCCAAAAGGCGCCCCTCGGTAAGCCCCCAGAGGCCCCCCCCCTTAGAGAGCCGAACAATCATGCTCCCGGAAAGCTTCCCGGGAACATGATTCTCTATTTCGGAGTAGACGCGGGGGGGAGGGGGGCGGGCCGTTGTCTGTTCCCCCCATCGGTGCCCACCAGGGGTTGCGGTTGTGATATGCAAATCGGGGAGATGATCGTTGATCTATCTTGTTCGAGCGTCGAACATTGTCGTAGCACTGAGGCCAAGGGCCCTTCGAGAATAAACAGCGGCGGCTGGGATACACACAAACAGCAAGAGAAAGAGAGCAAGGGATGGATGGGGAGTGAGCTTGATTCACACTCCTCCTAGTCGCCGTCTCGGGCGCCTGTGCGGGGACTATAACAAGTCACTCGCCGGAAATTTCATTGCAAGAAGGGATATGTTTATCGAGATAATCGATTGCAGGCAAACGGCTTGCACGGCATGCGAACAGGCTGCCCTTCGGGGCGAGTTAACGGGTGCTTTGCACGCACCTGCAAAGTAAATTCTCAATACAACGGGCACTCGGCTCGGGCCCTATTACTTTGTAATGAGGAGGCTATTGGTAGCGGAGCAAAGTCTGGTGATCGTCATCACCATCAAACAAACGCACACACACACTGAGGCTGATCAGGCCAGACGCGGATGAAACATAAATAGCTGCCAGCATGGCAGTGTCCGGGCAGCGAAGACAATTACCCTAAATGCGGAGTGCGCGTGCGGCTGCCAAATGCAGCGTCCAGGCGGCGAAGACAATTACGCTAAACGTGGAGTACGTGTGCGGTTACCAGATGCCGCGTCCAGGCGGCGAAGACATTTGCGCTAAATGTGGCCAGTGGAGTACCTGCGCGGCTGCCACATGCAGCGTCCAGGCAGCGAAGAGAATTACGCTAAACGTGGAGTACGTGTGCGGCTGCCAAATGCCGCGTCCAGGCGGCGAAGACAATTGCGCTAAATGTGGAGTACGTGCGTGGCTGCCAAATGCAGCGTCCAGGCAGCGAAGAGAATTACGCTAAATGTGGAGTACGTGCGCGGCTGCCAAATGCAGCGTCCAGGCGGCGAAGACAATTACCCTAAATGCGGAGTACGCGTGCGGCTGCTGGAAGCAGCGTCCGGGCGGCGAAGACAATTACCCTAAATGCGGAGTGCGTGCGCGGCTGCCAAATGCAGCGTCCAGGCGGCGAAGACAATTACGCTAAATGCGGAGTACGTGGGCGACTGCCAAATGCCGCGTCCAGGCGGCGAAGACAATTACGCTAAATGTGGAGTACGTGCGCGGCTGCCAAATGCAGCGTCAAGGCAGCGAAGAGAATTACGCTAAACGTGGAGTGCGCGTGCGGCTGCCAATTGCAGCGTCCAGGCGGCGAAGATAATTACCCTAAATGCGGAGTACGCGTGCGGCTGCTGGGAGCAGCGTCCGGGCGGCGAAGACAATTGCAGGCGCTGCGAGCGGGCACTCACTTATGTTGACTTCTTAGTCCCCTCGATGCCAATATTGAGCCCTTGCTTGACACAACGCTTCCCATCATTTGCGCCCACCTGCCCTGCAGCTCCTGCCTCGGCGTGGGATGCAACCTTGAGAAATCGGGGCTGTGCACCCTGTGGTTGCGGCGAAGCCACGATGCGTAGCGCTTGCAAGTCCTGCAGGTGGCGTAGACGCTGTGTGGGTTTTGTCCCACACGGAGACTGTGCCCTGCCACGGCGCACTCGTTGATCTCCGCCGGTGACACTGTCGGCGTTAAGTTGTTCCAAGACACGATGGTGGCCGATGAGGAACTCGTGATGGTGCACGGCGTATTCGGTGCTGAACATGCGGCGAAGCTGTCATGCGGCGAAGCGGGCGATGGCGCTGGTGCTACCGATGGCCTCGGCGTAGCGCTGCCAGCCGAGGAACTGCTCTGCGCCGCCGCAGCCGCAGTCGCAGTCGCCATGGCGTCGGGCATGTAGACGTCCCCGTCGTCATCCTCCTCCTCGGGGATCACGGGCGGCAGCTTGTGGCGTCTGCCCACGCGGCGATCATCACTCCCAGAGCGCCGATTAGCGGTGGCCTTGTCCTTTTGCTGCGGGGGCTGCCTGATGGCGTTCTGGGACACCATTAACCACATGACCGCGAAAAGGCTGAGCCCGATCGTCATGCCCAGGAACATAGAAAAGCAGGTCGTGTAGCACATGTACCAGTGGTGGTTCAGGTCGAACGGCGGTGGCGGCCCTGGGGTCGGTTGACCCCTTGCCTTGCCGATGCAAGCGGCGATCACCGAGGCGATCATGGCGGCGCTGGGCTGCCCGGCGCCGAAGTTGTGCTACTTGGCGCCGAAAAACGAAATCAGCAGGCCGGTCTCCATCACCTTCGTGAGTGCGTCTGCAACAATATTCCAGGTGGGCACCCAAGTCAAGCGCAGCTCGCTATTGGGGTGCACGGACTCCTTGATCACGGAGGCGACGATGCGGAACCGCTTGTCGGAAGACTGGCCGACGTCGGATTGAATGTGCGTGATGAGGCCCTGGCTGTCGCTGAACACCTCCCCAGGGCGCTTCAGGCTGACGTCGTCGATCTCCTTGAGCGGCTTCTTGGGGTTGCAGGCCTCGGTAAGAAGCTGGCGGAACCAGGTGTTGATCTCGGCCCCCTCGACGGCGGCGTGCCCCCCGGCGGCCAGCGTGGACTTCGCGGACCTCTCGACGGCGCCGGAGTGCCGAGCGACAGGCAGGCACAGATCGCAACGGCCCCCGACGACATCACGTGGTCTATGGGCGAGACCCAGGACCATGCCCCACTGGCTCTCGACGCCATCGACGTTGGCAAACGCGGCGTCGCTGAAGCAAACTGCGGCGCAGATCTTCAGGTCGATGAGGCTACGCTTCAGCACGATGGCGAAGTCTGACGAACCAACAACACACACCCATACCCATAGAGGGGTCGGAGAGGGCCATGGGCGCGCGTTGTCGGAGGGGGGCCCCGCTCGAACGGGAGCCTTCCCCAGGGCGCGACAACCCGCACCCATGCCCATAGCCAGTCCTCCTCCCAACGACCCCCCTATGGGCATGGGCGCGTGTTGCTCATTCGTCAGAAGTCGGCGGACCCGCGAACGTAGGTCACCGTCTTGTTGAGTGTCTTGGCGTCGGCCACGGTGGCGACGTTGGTACGCCTGGCGGCCATGCTGACCGGGCAGGCGATGTCGGCTCGCGTCTGAACGGCGAGCCAAAGCAGTTGGCCTAGAGTGTGTCGGTAGCCAGACACCCCCTCCATTGACAGTCTGTCCCACGGGGCGCGGCCCTTCACGGCGGTGATCTCGACAAGGTCCACCTGCTTGGCGGCGGTCACCTGCGCGACACGGAACTCATCGTCTGCCTTGGAGATGATGAGGCCACAATATTTGATGGTGCCGTCGACCTTCTTGTGGTGCAACTTCTTCTACAAGCTGCCTATGGCGCGCCGCCGCTCCGAGGCGTCGTTCCGCTGGGCGATCAAGAAACCGTCAACGTGTGAGTGAATGGCCGCTGCGAGGCCCCTCGAATCGTAGAAGTAGTAGAGCCCCTTTCTCGAGCCTGCCCTCGAGAAGGCCGCGCTCCCTGAAGACTTTCCAGGCGTAGAGGTACCGCTGTCTTCCGGCATCACGAGTGCCATAGATGGCGCCAGTCGCTATCGCGATCTCGCCGGGCAGTGCCCCTGGCGGCGGGTTCTTCGCTGGCATGCGAAGCAGCAGAAGCCTCTCGACATTGCCGGACTGGAGGTAGGCCGTCATGGCGTCATACGACGTAACGTCCCAACCAGATAGTGAGGCAGCGGCGAGGATAAGGTAACGTGCATCTCTAGATCTTGTCGGCGCATCCGTGCGGATCTGCGATTTGTCATCCTGGCATCCTTGAACGACGAGGCGGGCCTTCATGAGGCTGCGCCCTTCGCTGGTGAGCACCCAGCGTGTGCCCACGGGGCGCATGCCAGGATTGCGCCTCAAGAGCTCCTTCAGCTCCCTGGGCGGTAGCTTCTCGTAGGCCCCGAACTCCGTCCACTGGGGCCGTTCGACCTTCATCGCCCCGTCCATGAGCTGTTTTTCCCTGTTGTTCAGCGCGTCATACTTTAGATCCTTGGCGGCAGCTTCCCCGGTGAGAAGTACTCCTCGTAGGGGCGGCGCGAACTGCATCTGGTCTGAGGTGGCCTTGATGTCCAAGTAGTAGTCTACCTTGTTGGCGTCGCGGGGCTTCTAGAAGCACTTCGATAGGTCGGCCAGCAGCTCCTTCCTCTTTGCAGCCCGAGTTCTCGGATCATCACGTTCCCGTCGATCACGTTGTAGTGCTTGGGGAGAATCTTCCTGCTGATCACGTCGTCGTGTCTTTGCTCCTCTTTAATCAGGGTGCTGCTGAGGTCAGCTGAGCTCGTTTCCATGGTTGGACTGTTCCTCCATCCGCTTCGCCCAGTTGCGGATCATCTCGGATGCCGAACTATATCCATCCTCGTCGGCTGGCCCCTCTTGTGGGCATTCGGGAGTTCCGATCCGAAATTATGGAGGCCGTCGTTATTGGTCGTCGTCTGCTGGAGCCTGCTCGGATTGATCGGGTAGAAGTGCTGGTGGAGCGCCGTCTGCGTCGGGTGCGTCGGGTGGTGCGTCGGCAGGACCGGAGTCTGCGGCAGTGTCGGGTGCGGCAGCGGCTGCAGCGGGCGCTGCGGGCGGTAGGTCTCCTCCCGAAGGTCCTGGCTGCGAACCGGCCCCACTAGCGCCTGCAGTAGGTACGAGGTCGGCATCTCCTTGTTTACGACTACGCCACTCCATAAAGGCATGCTGGCGACGGTTGCCGGGCGCGTCTTGGATGTTGCCGAAGCTGGAGGGAGCTGGAGCTGGCAGCGCGACAGGTTGTGCAGGGACGTCCGCAGCGCGGGGGCGTTTCTGCGGGGTTGCACCAGTGAGGTCCATGAACACGTCCTGATCTGCGTGTCCGTCGATGGGACTGTCACGCGATGGAGGCGGCGCGCCCCCTCCTCCACCACTTCCTCCGCCTCCTCCTCGATCATGAGGTGGTTGGTCAGTTGGCGCATCACCTGGGGGAGGTTCAGCTGGTGGGGGCGGTTGTCCATTCATGGCGTTCAGGACTTGGCCCCATGGCGCAAGTTCAGAGGCTGTGGCATGTGGTAGATGTCCACGGTTGACCTCGACGGTGGTGGAGCGGTGGCTGACCGAGACGTTGGACGCGCCTTCGAAACCGATGATGACGGCGGGCCCACGCCACTGGAGAGCCCATTCACGCTTGGGCTTCCCATTCCCGCGCCAGCAGTAAACCTGGTCGCCTGCCTGGTAGACGCCCTGCGCGCGCCGCGCGCCGTCGGCCCCAGACCGGGCCAGCAGCGCTCTGGATAAGGACTGGTTGAAGCGCGGGTGCTGGATGGAGGTCTGGGCGGCCTTCACAATGGCGGTCCTCTCGGAGAACGGCTTGTCAAATGGCGCGCTCATGCAGAGAGAGACGCCCAGCGTTGTCCAGCAGGCAATGGGGTAGACGAAGTCCACGTCCCAGTGCCCATTGGGCTGGCGAGTAGCCGCCCGCGTTCACTGAGCTGTTCATGGCCCAGCACACGGCGGCGAGCAGCCACTGGATCTCGTGGGCGTTGACGGGCCGGTTGAACCTGGCGCTAAATTGGTCGATCAGCTTACGGGCGTGGATCTTCCATGGACCACCGCGCCGCTCGACAGCGGCATTCTGCCGCGGTGTAGCGGCAGATGCTGTCAAGAGATGGCAGCCCATATCTTCGAGTTCTTCTCAAAATTCTCTCTCTCGAACTCTCCTCCTCCATCGGATCTCACACGTTGTGTGGCCCCAAGAGGTGCAATCCAAACCTGTAGGAGCCGTGCAAGTACCACGCTCGGATGTCGCGTCGAAGCCGTTCCGCACGGGGTAATCCCGGAAGCAAGGTCGACGATATTCGGGAAACCAATTGGTTTCCAGAATAGTCAGCTAGTGTAAATAAACCCACACCAATCGAATCATTGAAATCCTCATCGAGTCGAATTATCCCAGGCAAGTGCGGTAGAGGTCGCCGATGGGCGGCACAAGCGTCGCATTGTAGATTGAGAGCCATCTCGACCGAACGTTGCGATGCGCCAGTAATGAGGATAGCCCGAGCCAGCGACTCGTTGGACGGGTGACCCGCGTTGACGTGGAGCTGCATGATGGCATACTTCAGGGTGCGCTCTTCCGCTGCCGTCTGAGGTGGCTCGACGGAGGCGGCTGGGGCAGGTGCAGTCCGTCTGGCTGCCCTCCTCCGTGTCGGCTGCGCTGGCTGGGTAGGATTTGCCTCCCGCGGCCCGCGGGGCTGGCTCGTTCCGCTTGCGCAGCTGCTGGGCGAGGGCGGTGACGAGCTCGCAGGTGTCGTTCTCGCTGTTCTTCGCATCGCGACCTCGAGCTTCAGCGCGTCGATGAGTCTGGTCGCAGAACTTCCTAAGCGAGTTGTCCATGCCAAACTGATCAGTCACGATATTCCACGGCTTCTTGATCGGATCCCCCTTCTTGGTCCTTAGATTATAAGCGCATCCGTTGAAGTCGATCACTCGTGGAAGTTGACGTCGTAGTTCGGCGGCGGCCGGGTTCATCGCGGGGTTCCAGCCGTCACAGTAGCACGGCCACTCGAACGAGACGGCGATGCACGGGCCGAGCTCCCTTCGTAGGCGTCGCATCGAGGTAAGGAATAGCGAAACCATCCTAGACGACCTCCTCCGGTCCGCCTCCAGCTGAGGGCGCTTCTTGGGATCGATCTTGACGATGAGCCTTTGCAAGGACGTCCATCGGGTACACGGAAATGCTGCATGCGTTCCTACGCCGTGGTGCTTCTTGAGCTTCGCCCTTATCTCCTTCTCGAGATTGTTGACGACTGCTGGTCGTGAGAGGTCATGCGAGGGGAGACCGCAGCGAACTGCAGTTCCCCTCTGTGGCAATCCACTTCTTGCTGAGTTTGCTGTCAGGACTGCAGCACCATTCGAATAGCACCATGGAATATGGGCTTGCAATTTGATTAGCTCTCGTAGCTGATATTGCTAGATCTGCCTTGAGGGCTTGGTTGACTACATTTGGGATGATGCCGCTCTTGTTGGTGACGATGGCAGTGCGTCTGCCGGCGGTAAGCAGCGGCGTTGTCCCCTTCTCGAGGGTACGTACCTTGAGCTGCTCCTCCTCCACGATGTTGACCCCCTTCGCCTTGGTGTTCTCGATGCTGAGCGGAACTGAGGCGCCGAAAACGCACTCCTGGCAGAACCCCAGATGTAGGCAATCCTCGTTCGGTGTGGTTCCACAGGCGACGCAGTCGTCCGTGGGCTCGGTAATGTAGGCAGTCCGCGTTGTAGGCGACGTGGTAGGAGGCGTCGCTGCCGTAGAGCAGCAGGCCAAGGCAGATGCCACGGCGGCCATGAGCCGTGACCCCTTCGGACGCCCTGCCTGGAGGTGCCGAGGCACGTCGATTTTATTCTTCGGGATCAGCATCGCGATGCGCTCCTGAAGCGTGGAGTCCTTCGTGGCATTGTTGACCGTTGGCAGCTGGTTCGTCTGATGGTACGTTGTAGGCCGGTCTTCGAGCTGTCGCTGTGACATGGTGTTCCAGTCTTCAGGTTGGAGTTCTATTGCGGGATGTCCCGCACTTCTCGTGACAAGCTTCTGAGTGGTGTTGCCGATGCGTATCTGGCTCTTCCTCAGCGAAACGTCGATCTTGGAGGGCTGGATGAAGTCGCGGCCGATGAGTAAGCCGAGAGCGGGGCTGTCCACGATGCCGAAGACAACGCGTCCCGCGCGGCCGCAAAGCACGAGTGGAGCGGTGATGCGCTGCTTTCTGGGGAGCGTACCACCGTTGCCGAAGCGGTAGACCTCGTCCTCTGGCTCCTTCAGGATCTGGTCGCCGAGGCCAATCTTAATGAGCTTGTCCTTGTAGCGGTAGTGTCACTCAAGACCGGCGACGCGAAATAGGCAGGCGGTGTCAATGACGCCGATGCCGTCGTCGTTCGGGCTCATGCCGTTGCTGGTGGCGTTGATCACAGGCAAATCTGGAATGACGCGCTCAGAGACCAAGGTCTCTGGTGGCGGAGTAAGTGGCCCTTCGGGGTGAAGAGCGACCTCCTCGTCCCCGAATTCGACTTGCTCGGCAATGTTCGCCTGTCGGTGGGACCGTTCACAGCGCCCTCCACCCTTGGATCTGCTCTTGGGCGGCGCGAACTTGCGCGCTCCAGGCGCGGGGCACTCCCTGTCGCCGGTCCAGTGGCCCTTCTCGCCGCAGCCCCAACACTGAGAGGACTTCTCACGCTGGTCGACGCGGCCCTGCAGGTTCTTAGCAGGCGGGCGCCGTCGGTGGAATGCCTCCCCGCGGCCCTTGAGGGCGTCCTGGGCCGACCGAATGGTGGCCATGGCCTCGGGGGCCCCAGCCAGTTCAGCCGCGGCAGCTTCCACCTCCGCGGAGTCGTCGCCGTCGAACAGCTCGGTGATCTCCACGTTGGGCGATTCTAGCTCGGCGCTGAAGGCTGCCAGCTCCTGTCGGACGATGTCTTGCACGTCGACCTCGGTGTTGTTGTCGACCTCCTCGCCTCCTGGCTCGTCGTCGTCCTCGGGCTCCTCCACGATGTTAGTGGAACGGGCCCGACCAGGTGGTGGTCGATGCCAGCTGCGACTGGACCCCGTAGACGATGGGGCCCACGAGCGCGCGGGAACGCTAGCTTGCTTCTCGGACGCGTGGAGGTCCGGGAACATGCGCACCAGCAGGCGCGGACGCACTGGTAGGAGTAGTGCTCGTCGGGCAAGTTGCCCACGACGCGCTCGCGGCGCTCGGCCGTCAACCCGGCCTGCCGGAGCATGAACCACCCCGCCACGTCGTCGAGCGCGTTGAGGTCCACCTCGTTCTCGCGTCCGGCCTCGAAGCGGACGAGCCAATCTGTCACGTGCTCTCCACGGCGACGGTGATGTTGCGTCGACTCGAAGAACTTCTCGAGCGCCTCGCCCTTCTGCACGGGCTTCTGCTGGCCCAGGTGGGACTCGAGGTGCACCAGCACGTTGTTGATGCCGTGGAGATTGCGGTCGCGTCTCCTCTCATTGGCATCCTCGATCGCTTCGTCGGCAGGCGGATGTAGGTCGGTCTCGGGCATGTTGAGCGCGGCCGAACAGGCCGTGCCCGTGAGTCGGAGAACCAATTTGGATGCGAGACTTTGCGTCACCTCCAGGTTCTCGCTGAGCTTCCAGAGCTTCACTTCTTGCTTGAAGTCGCGCCACTTAGCAGGGTCACCATTCCAGGTCGGGATGACCTGGTTGCTATTGTTGACAGTGTGATTGTCAGCCATTGTGATGTAGATGCTGAAATTGAACTCGCAGACGTTCTCTGAGTTGTGGGCTGCGTCGCTGACGCTATCAATGAACTTGTAGATGCTGACGTTGACGTCGCAGACGTTCGCTGTAGTGTAGACTGCGTCGCTGGCGCTATCAATAAGTGTGTAGATGCTGAAGTTGACGTCGCAGACGTTCTCTGTGGTATAGACGGCGTCGCTGACGCTATCAATGAGCTTATAGATGCTGGAATTGACGTCGCAGACGTCTTGATTCTCGTATAGGTAAGAGCTGGCGTCGCTGACGCTGGCGGAGTTGAACTTGTAGATGCTGAAATTGACGTCGCGGGCGTCGGGGAAGTGGACAGCGTCGCTGACGCTATCAATGGCCGTCTAGATGCTGAAATGGACGTCGCAGACGTCCTCTGAGACAGCGTCGCTGACGCTATCGAGGAACTTGTAGATGCTGAAATGGACGTCGCAAGCGTCGGGGGAGTACTCGTACAGGTAGATGCTGGCGTCGCTGACGCTGGCGGAGATGAGCACAGTGCTCAGGCCTATGAGGGCTCGCAGGACGCCGCTGGGCGTCGATTCCGTGGCTCGCGACGGCTTCGTCGTGGCTGGATATGGAATGGCGCGCAGCGCCAGGCAGCTGAGACCTGCTCCAAGCTACCACTGTGATATGCAAATCGGGGAGATGATCGCTGATCTATCTTGTTCGAGCGTCGAACACTGTCGTAGCACTGAGGCCAAGGGCCCTTCGAGAATAGACAGCGGCGGCAGGGATAAATTCAAACAGAAAGAGAAAGAGAGCAAGGGATGGATGGGGAGTGAGCTTGATTCACAGCGGGGGGGGTCCAGAGCTCCCGAGGCGGCCCGAGCCCGCCCCGAAGCAGGCCACGACAGGCTAATGGAGGTCCCGAGAGGGCCCAAGACGATCCCACGAGGCCCCGAAGACGACCAAGATGCCCTCAAGACGGCCGATGAGGACTCCAACACGCTCCAGGACGGACTCAAGAGGCTCCCCAAGAGGGCCCTGGAAGGCAAGATTCGCTCGTTATCCGAGTGTTTTGGATTTTGGCGTTCTCGCTTTTCCCGCTTTCCAGCGCTCCCTCACGGCCTCGGAGGCCCTTCAGATCGCTCCAAGAAGGCCCACGAGGCCCCGACGAGGGCCCCAAGACGGCCCAGGATGCTCCCCAGACAACCCAAGTGTGCCCCAAGAGCGCTCCAAGAGAAGGCCCAGAAGGGTCCCGAGGCGGCCCGGGCCCGCCCCGAAGCAGGCCACGACAGGCTAATGGAGGTCCCGAGAGGGCCTTAGACGGTCCCAAGAGGCCCTGAAGACGCCCAAGCTGCCCTCAAGACGGCCGACGAGGACTCCAACGCGCTCCAGGACGGACTCAAGAGGCTCCCCAA
The DNA here is from genome assembly GCA_963575745.1 of Prorocentrum cordatum. Lineage (NCBI taxonomy): Eukaryota > Dinophyceae > Prorocentrales > Prorocentraceae > Prorocentrum > Prorocentrum cordatum. The sequence continues at coordinate 95,615 of CAUYUJ010016883.1, forward strand.
GAGGGCCCTGGGAGGCAAGATTCATTAATGTTCCGATGGTTTTTGAAGGATTTCGGCGTTCTCGCTTTTCCCGCTTCCCAGCGCTCCCTCACGGCCTCGCTCGGAGGCCCTTCAGATCGCTCCAAGACGGGCCACGAGGCCCGGAAGAGGGCCCCAAGACGGCCCAGGAGTCTCCCCAGACAACCCAACTGTGCCCCAAGAGCTCCCCAAGAGAGGGCCCAGAGGGGGACCGCAAACCGATATTTCGAGGTCTCTGGCCCTAGAGGCCGCCTGTAGGCCCCCAGAGGCCACCAAGAGGCTCCCACGAAACCCCGTGAGGCGCCCAAGAGGCCCCCAGGAAGCCCCAAGAGACCCCCAAGGGGCTCCCAGAGAACGCCCAAGAGGCCCCCCAACACACCCCAAGAAATCATGTCCCCAGAAAACTTTCCGGGGACTGGTTCATCATGGGCCCAAGAGTTCCCGGAGACCCCCAAGGGGCCCCCAGGGAACGCCCAAGAGACCCCCCAACACACCCCAACAAACCATGTCCCCAGAAAGCCTTCCGGGGACATGGTTCATCTTGGGCCCGCGAGTCTCCAGAGGCTTCGAAGTACCATCATGCTACAGGAGAGCTGTCTGGGAAGTTGATTGGGAACCTGACTGATCGCCTTCTCGCGGCCATCCGCAGATTGTTTCGCACAAAGTTGCCCCAAGTGCCCTCTTGAACCGACGACGACGACGACGAAACGACGAAGACAACGACGACGACGACGACGACGCCCCAATAGGCGACGACGACATTACGACGACGACGACGACGACGACGACGACGACGACGACGACGACGACGACGACGACGACGACGGCACGCCCCAACAGGCTCCCCAAGACGCGCCCAAACCCATGCTCCCAGAAGGCCTTCTGGTAACCCGATTCATATGGCCCCCGCCCCCCTACACAACCTTTTTCCTCGAAGCTTCGGAATGCAGATTGGCATGCGTGGACTGTGGTCCACTACTTCAGTGGAGCAATGAATTCGTCAAGGTCTGGGGCCTGCTAGAACCTGAGCGCGCGCGAAGCACGCGCGATGGTTCTAGTATATGTGTATATATATATACCTATACGACCACCCTGCGGGTGATAAGGAGGTGAGGGGGGAGGGGGAACCAACGTCTCACTCAATCGATCTCGCTATCGATCTCACATTCGATCTCATTATCGATATCACTATCGATCTCGCTATCGATCTCACTATCGATCTCACAATCGATCTCACAATCGATCTCACAATTGATCTCACATTCGGTCTCACATTCGGTCTCACTGTCGATCTCATTATCGATCTCACAATCGATCTCACAGTCGATCTCACATTCGGTCTCAGATTCGGTCTCACTATCGATCTCACTATCGATCTCACAATCGATCACACTATCGGTCTCACAATCGATCTCACAGTCGATCTCACAATCGATCTCACAATCGATCTCACATTCGGTCTCACATTCGGTCTCACCGTCGATCTCACTATCGATCTCACAATCGATCTCACAGTCCATCTCACATTCGGTCTCACATTCGGTCTCACAATCGATCTCACTATCGATCTCGCTATCGATCTCATTATCGATCTCACAATCGATCTCACAATCGATCTCACAATCGATCTCACATTCGGTCTCACATTCGGTCTAACTGTCGATGTCACTAACGATCTCACAATCGATCTCACAGTCGATCTCACATTCGGTCTCACATTCGGTCTCACTATCGATCTCACTATCGATCTCACAATCGATCTCACTATCGATCTCACTATCGATCTCACAATCGATCTCACATTCGGTCTCACTATCGGTATCACAATCGATCTCACAATCGACGTCATCATCATCAACAACACCAACATCATCATCATCATCGCCATCATCAACATCATAATCATCATCATCATCAACATCATGATCGGGACACCGACGGGACACCGGCGGGACACCGGCGGGACACCGCGCGCCACCAGCCGCCCGGTGGAGAATCATTTGGTCCGGCCGCGCCTCAGCCACAGAGGACACCACCGGGACACCGGCGGGACACCGCGCGCCACCGGCCGCCCAGTGGAGAATCATTTGGTCCGGCCGCGCCTCAGCCACAGGAGACTTTCCTCTCGCCCGCCCACGCAGCTTCGCCTTGCCCGCACGCACGGCACGCACGAACACGAAACCGAAATCGATTTCCCGGTAGGGGGGCTCTCCGTTCCACTTCGATCTCACCCCCTCACCTCCGATACAAACACCTACGACCAACGTCTCATTCAATCGATGTCACATCGATCAAACTCTCGATATCACAAAAGATCTCACTACCGATCCCACTATCGATCTCACAACAGATCCCACCATCGATCTAACAATCGATATCACGATCGATCCCACAGCAGATCCCACGATCGATCTCCCAATCGATCTCTCCATCGCCCCGACAATCGAACTCACGATCGATTTCACATTCGGACTAACAATCGATATCACAACAGTTCACACTATCGGTCTCATTGTCGATCTCTCAATCGATATCATCATCGATCTCACAATCGCTATCACAACCGATCTCTCAATCGATCTCATATTCGATCTCAGTATCGATCTCACTGGCGATCCCACCATAGATCTCACGAGCGATCTCACCATCGATCTCACAACAGATCCGAAGATCGATCTCGCAACAGATCTCACTACCGATCTCACAGCAGATTGCACGATCGATCTCACAAGCGATCTCACGATCGATCTCACAACAGATCCCAGTAGCGATCTCCCAGTCGATCTCTCCGTCGACCTGACAATCGAACTCACTTTCGATCTCAGAATCGATCTCACGATCGATCCCACAACAGATCTCACTAGCGATCCCCCAATCGATCTGATCTGACACTCGAACTCATCACTATCGATCTCGCATTCGGACTCACAATCGATATCACAACAGTTCCCACGATTGGTCTCACTATCGATCTCACCATCGATCTCACCATCGGTACCACCATCAGTCTCACATTTAATATCACAATCGATCTCACGATCGATCTCAGTGTCGATCTCACTGCCGATCCCACTACAAATCTCACGAGGGCCCTCACCATCGATCTCACAACAGATCTCACGATCGATCTCCAAATAGATCTCACCATCGATCTCACAACAGGTCTGACGATCCATATCACAACTGATCTCACAATCGATCTCCATCGATCTCACCGCCGAGCCACCGACGGGACACCCCGCGCCACCGACGGGACATCCCGCGCCACCGACTGGACACCGCCCCGCCACAGACGGGACACCGCCGCGCCACCGACGGGACACCCCCGGCCACCGCGCGACGGAGGGGGGGGGACAACCAGCTCCACAGCCACTTGCCAACCACGGCGGCATCATTCCTCTCGCGCGCCACCGCAGCTTCGCCTTGCCCGCACGCACGGCACGAACGCGAAACCGAAACCGAGTTTCCAGTGGGGGGCTCTCCGTCCCACTGCGATCTCACCCCCCCCGCCTCCGATATATACTCTAATACGCGTGTGTATATGAGACTGTATATTTATCTTTCTCTCTCTCTCTCTCTCCCTCTCTCTCGATCTTGAAATATACATAATATTTATATAAGTATGGATCGTTATCTCTGCCTGACTCTCTACATGATTACGTATGCGTGTACAGATGAGCAGATACAGGTTTAGATACATGACCACATACGTAGTTACAACTAGCCTCCGATTCCTATGTTGAAACCGTACTAATCTCATACAAGTGGATTGATATGTGTGCGCGTGTGTAGATATGTATTTGCTCTCCATCTTTCTCTCTGTTTCTCCCCCCTCTCTCCCTCTCTCGCTCCCTCTCGTTATGGATATCACTATATACCTATCCCCCTGTTTCTTTAGCCATCTCTCTCTCTCGCTCTCTCTCTCTCTCTCTACATCTGTGAACACGACCTGTTTATGAAGTATGTGAGTATCTCTCTCTCTCTCTCTCTCCTCTCTCGCTCTTTCTCCCTCTCCCTTTTCATCTCTATCTCTCTATATCTCTGTCGTTCTATCGTTATATATTTCTCCTTCCCTCTCGCTCGTTCCCTTGCTCTCTTCGTAAACATATATGTTCCAATACCGTCACCTGGTTTCTATCGAGAACGATATGTATGTATATATATATATCGTTCTCTCCTTGTCTTCCTTTTTCTCTCTTGCTCTCTATCTCTCCCTCTCTCGCTCTCTCCACTCTCTCCTCTCTCTTCTCTTCCAGGCCACACGACTGAGTCAGACGAATTCGGCCGGGCATGCTTTTCGTCGTGCCGCTTTCCATATGTGCATTATTCTCTTTCCCACGCGCGCACCCAACCTCTTCAGCATCCGTCTATCTCTCAGCCTCCCTATCCCTGCTACTCCCTTCCCCTCCCCATCCTTCTCTCCTGCCCACCCTGTCCTCCCCCACACTCCGCACCCTCCTCTGCTTCCTCCTCGCCATCATCATCAGAATCACGATCATAATCGTCATCCTCATCGTCGTCATCGCTATCATGGTCATCATCATTATCGTCCTCATGCCCTATGCCCAGATCACCACAAACATCGTGTTCATCAGCATGATCGTCCTCATCATCTTTTCCTCCTCATCACCTCAGTCCTCCGCATTCGTCTCCGTCCACCTTCCCACGCTTATTATCATGTAATAAGTAATCTACGTGCAATGGTGGACGCCGTCTCATCCTTCAGATCCTCTTCGTTCTATCTTCTTTATTTTTTTGTATGATGCTGCTGCTCCTCCTTAGCCTCCCCATCATCGCTCATCCCTGGTATGCCTCGCCCATGTTTAATGTACCACCGTCACCGTCCTCCCAATAGTCTCCCACATTCGACTGCGCCTCTCCTTTTCATCCGTCTCTCTTCATTTGTTCCTTCACGTCCCAAGAGGGTCATGCAGGCAGCCTGGTTGAACCAGTTTGGCATTCTGCCGAGGCTTGATGAACCATTGCGCGACTCCCCAGGGGCGCGCTTGAAGCTACACCGTTGTCTTACTACCTCGTTCTTCTACGCGTCTCCTTGTTATCCGCCTCCTTTCTCCTCCCACTCTCCGCACCCATGACTCGATGTCGCTCTTCCTCATCAGCATCCTCCGCGCTCCTTCATGTGCCCTTCTGAATCGCCCACCTCTGTCTCTCTCTCTCTCTCTCTCGCTCTTTCGCCCTCGGTCTATAGATAGAGAAAGGGATACAGTAAATATTGGTATGTCTCTCTCTCTCTCTCTCTCTCTCTCTCTCCCTCTTTAATATATATCGCCAGTTCTCTCGCTCTCGCTCTCGCTCTCTCTCTCTCTCTCTCTCTCTTTCTCTCGCTCTCTCTCGTTATATCTCTTTTCAAAACGTACAGCATGCACATGTATGCAGGCGCCGCTACGCGTGTACCCTTTGCACACGCGTATACATATCCATAGCCACCTGCCTGCGGCAAGTCCCGCCACCATGCACGCCCAGAATGATCATAATGATTGGTGCCAGTTGCTGAAATCGATTATGGTATGGTGATGAAGATGAGGATGCGGATGCGGATGACGATGGGGATGAGGATGAGCATGAGGATGATGTTGGCGATAGTGATGGTGATGGTGGTGATGTTGGTGATGGTGATGATTGATGGTGTTAGTTATGCTGATGATGGTATGATGTTTATGGTGATAATGATGTTCGTGATGATGGTGGTGATAACGATGATGATGAGAATGATGATGTCGATGATGATGGTGATGGCAATGATGATGGTGATCATGATGTTGATGATGTTGACGTTGATGATGGTGACGGTGATGATGGTGATGATGATGATGCTGATGATGATGATACTGATAATGATGATGGTGCTGATGACGATGATGACGATGGGATAAGGAGGGTGAGGGTAGGAAGAGAAGCGGGATTCTGGAGGACGAGGGAGATGAATGACATGATGAACATGGTGACACTGATGATGTGGAGGAGGACGAGGACGAGGACGAGGACGAGGATGGTGGTGATGATGAGGAGGAGGAAGAAGAAGAGGAGAGCCGTCACATGTGACACCTGTCGTCTTCACTTGTCGAGGAGCCCTCATGGACCTCATTTGGGCCGTCTTGGGGCTGTCCTCTATGGCCGTCGTGGAGCTGTCTTGCGGCCTGCGTTGCCGTCTGGGGGGTCTCCGGCGGCCGTCTTGGGCCGTCCAGGTGTCCTCTCTTAGGAAATCTCGGGCGCCTCCAGAGGCTCTTTTTGAGCCAGCTTGTTTGGCCCCTAGAGACAAGGACATGCCTTAACCAGGACATTGGCAAGTCGGGGAAAAGACACAGTCAGGTTTGGTCGTCCTTTGTATTTGTTGGGGGCTGCACTGCAGGATTCGGGTCTTTGTCAGGGTCGATTGGAGGTGTTGCAGGTTTTCGATGCTTTTGTCTGGGTCGATTTTGAGAATGTTGCAGAACAGTTGTTTTTCGTGCCGCCGTCTGGACAATATTTGTTTGGAGTGGCGTTGGATGTCCCAGTCTAGCCTGTCCGGGATTACGGCGCACTGAGCTTGAGACCTTCTTGGGTCTGTCTTGGGCTGTCCAGGAGCCTGCCTGGGCTGTCTCGAGGCCGTCTTGGAGGTTTCTTGGACTATCTTGACATCCTCTTGGGCCGTCGTGGGGCAGTATTGAAGGCCTCTTGTGCCGTCTTGGGCCAAAGGCGACCATTCGAACATCATTCAAACATTGCACGAGAATCAACGACGTTGGCCTCTTGGAGCCTCGCTGGAGATTTTCTTCGAGCCGTCTTGGAGGTCTCTTGGGCCGTCTTGAGGCTACATTGGGGCCATATGATGCCGTCTTGAATACATCATGGGCCATATTGAGCCATTTGGGCGGCCTTGGTGGGTTGCTTGGGCCGTCTTGGAAGCCTTCATGGGCATCTTGGACGCCTTCAAGAACGCCAGGGAGCCGTACGGCAGCCCAGGAAGCTTCGGGAGGGAGGCGGGGGGCGGTGCATGCAGATCGATGCGGCCGGGAGCGGGGGGGGCCGTCAAAAGATGTAAGAAACTTTACCACCAGACAGCACTTTGCATTCTACCGCGCCTCAACGTGCCAGGGGGCCCAGTAGCGAATGTACGTACAAATGTTTGTTGTTCGCACCCGACTCCTGAACCGTCGGGCCTCGCAAGGGTGCGGCACGTCTTGGGAGTTCTTTGAAGGCCCCCGATGCCTCTGAGGCCACTCGATTGAAAGACATGGCGCAGGGATGCAGGGGGAGGAATAAGAGGAGGAGAAGCAAAGTGGGCCAGGTGGATGAGATTGGAGGTGTGGGCAGAGGAGGAGGAGACAACTGTATTGCGCCAGTGTCGTCCTTCGCCCTTCCATCATCTCCACAGGCGCACACGGCGACAAAATATCCAAAAAGAATCGCCGAACCGACAGCGTGAACGTAACTGACGGACCGAACGCAGCCCGGAAAGACGCAGCGGCGCAGCAGCCCACCGAACCGAATCGACCTCACGCAGCCCATTGCGAAGCAGGCCGAACCGACCGAATTGCGGACACCCCTGATCTCGCTCTTCCCCCTCCATCTTCATCCTCCTCCTCCTCCTCCTCCTTTTTCTCCTCCTCCTCATCCCCATCCCCCCTGAGGGGGCAGACACCGCTGCACCACTTTTTTGGGGGGGGAACGCGGAGGTTGCGTGGGGGGCAAATCGGGATGTAGCGGGGGCGGGAGAAAGTGGGGTCTTAAAGGCTCTCAGAAAGCCCCAAGAGAGCCGGACAATTACCCAAAAAGACGCCAGAAAGCCCTAAGAGAGTCTGAAAATGATTTTAAAAGGACGCCTGAGGGTGAGCAAGAGTGTGGACGAAAGCGGTTTATTCAATCGCTTCGCTCGCTCCGCCGGCCCGCACTGCATGATCGCTACTGCTTCGGCGCGGGCTCGGGGCCATTTCGGCGCCGCCGGAGGGAGGAAGATGAGGATGGGGAGGGGGAGGGGAGGAGGAGAAGAGGATGAGAAGGAACGGAGGAGGATGAAGATAAATATGAGGAGGAGGAGGAGGAGGAGGAAGAGAAAAGGGCGGAGGAGGAAGCCTCTCGATGGCATCTTGCGGCGCTCTTGGGGCCAAACAGGGCCGTCGTCCAGATGCTTCTTTGGGAGGCCCTGGGGTCTGTTGAGAGGCCGTTCGGGGGCGCCTGGGAGACATTTTTGAAGCCTTGTAGGGCCTCTTTTGAGCCTCCTTGGAGCCTCCTGGGGTCTCTTGGGGGCCTCTTGGCGGCATCTTGGGCCATCTTGGGGGCCTCTCGGGGCCTCCCTCTTGGGGCGGAAGGCTTGAGATTTCGGTTCGTGGTCCCCATCTTGGGCCCCCCTTGGGGCCGTCTTGGGGCTCTCTTGGGCCGTCTTGGGCGTCTCTTGGGCCGTCTCGGGGCCCGTTTGGGCTCTCTGGGGGCCTTCTTGGGGGCTTCTTGAGCCGTCTTCGTGCGCTCTTGGGGGCCTCTTGGGCCGTCTTGGAGCATCGGAAAGCCGAAAGTGCGACAAGGCCAACATCCTTCCAAAACCATAGTAAAATTGTTGATTTGGGGCTCTCGGGGCGCTCTTGTGAGGCCTCTTGGAGGCGACTTGGAGCGTCTTGACGGCTTCTTGGGCCGTCTTGGGATCATCTTCGGCGTCTTGGAGCGTCCTTTGGGCGTCTCGGGGGCCTCTTGGGCAGTCTTGGGGGCCTCTTGGGGCCCTCTTGGCGCGCTCTGGGGGGCCTGAGAGGCCGTACCCAGGAGGAAAACCATCTCTGAGTAGACCTTCCCGGGCTGCGGTCGGGGTACTTTTCACCGGGGGACCCCCAGGGGCCGCCCCGCGCGCGCGAACTAGAAATATTGTTAAGTAGTTACTGGAGATCTTAGCACGCCTCTGGCCCGTTGGGCCGGCGAATTTAATCGCTTCGCTCATTCCGCCGGCCCTCGAGCGCTCTATGGGGCCTCTTTGAAGCCTCTTGGGGGCTCTTTGGTGCCTTCTAGGGGTCTCTTGGGGGCCTCTTGGGGGTCTCTTGGGGCTCCTTGGCGGCGTCTTGGGGCCCCCTTGGGCCTCGTGGGGGGCTCTTGGGGGCCTTTTGGGGCGGGGTAGTCGAGTGCACCCCCCTCGGAGGCCACAATCCTCGTGAGGGGTGTCGAAAAAAGGCCTTCAAAACCATCTCTGAGTAGACCTTCCCGGGCTGCGGTCGGGGTACTTATCGCCGGGGGACCCCCAGGGGCCGCCCCGCGCGCGCGAACTAGAAGAATTGTTAACCAGTTACCGGAGATCTTAGCACTCTGGCCCGTTGGGCCGGCGAATTGTATCGGGCTCCTGGTGGTCCCAGGCCAGCCTGCACAAAAAGAATCTCGTGGCCAGTCCTGTGCACTCTGTGTGGCAACCCTGATGGCTCCGCCGCAGTAGATGCTCAGTTTCGCCAGGTTTGCTCCGCCGCGCGCGCCGCGCCAAGGAGCAAGGATTCGAGGCGGGAGAGAATCTGTATTTGCTCGAGGCCTCTTCCTTAGCTCCTCCCCCCTGTTCAGCGTTGACCCCCTCAGCAGACGATTCACTGGTTGTCGGGCGGGTCCTGTTTTTAGTCCAGCGTTCCAGAGCTTACGAGGGCGGACTGGGCTTTAGTTATGTGCGACCCCCACGGTCATGTGACCGCAGCGGCATACAGACCTGTGCCCATCGAGTCTTCGCCGCTCCAGACGGCGCTGGAAGGAGAAGACTTTGTGACCCGCATGCTGACTCACGTAGCGATGCCGCCATTCCTGGGTTATTGTCACTGCAAGGGCACGGTTCAGACAACACCAGGGCCCACATGTGGGTGCGGTTTTGGCCTCCTTTTCCCCGAATGTCTTTGAAGCCAACAAGACCAAGGCCCACTGCAGCATGACGGATACCTATAACGGAGAGACCACGTGTGGGCAGAAGCGCGGAGACGATGTGGCCGACGAGTTTGCAGAGCAGGGCGGCCCCCTGCGCGAAGTTGAGAAGGAGAGCTGTCACGTTCAATATCCTCCGCTCTCAGGGCTTTATGAGTCACCAGGCGGGCCGGTTCTCCGCACCCCACCTCTTCCACACGAGCTATTGTCCAACACCGCTAGGACGGCGGTCAGATCGAGATCTCGGCGCGCCGCTGCCAGTCTTTTCGCGCCTCGTAAGGCCGCCCGATGCACCTGGCCGCGCAGACTCCGAATGTTCTCCGACGAGCTGCTCCAGCGGCGGAGTCGGGTGAGGACTGTGCACGAGCCCGCATCCACGAAGTTGATCCCACGCGCGAGCTCGTTCGCGAGGGCCCAGAGCCAGAGCCTTCGCTGATGGCGATGTCGAAGATGGCTGGACCGACTCGTCGTCGCTTTGGGCCGCTCCGCCAGCGTGATGGGGAGCAGCGGCTCGTCGATCGGGCTCGCCGAGACCACCTGCGGCAACGAGGGGTTCCTGATGTCAAGCCGTCGTGGAACCCACGCTGCATCGGCGCTCTGCGCCCCGACGGCAGGCTCGCCGGGACGCGCGCCTCGCCCTCGGGCGGCGGGGGAGGCGGCGGCGCCGCTTCGACCTCCCCCGCGACCTCCACGTCCTCTCGGCCACGGCCGCGTCCACGACCGTCGCCCTTCTCGCCCTCCTTCTTCTTCTTCTTCTTCTTCTTCTTCCTGGCGCGCAGCTCGGACTCCACCCGCTCGCACCTCGGGCGCTCGGTCTTCGAGTGGGTATTCGCTGAGGCTACCATCCGCGCAGGAGCAACCTCTGCCGAGCAGCCAGGCGGCGCGGTGCCTAACATATACTGGGCGCCGACGCGGTCACCACTTCTCTCCTCGTGCACGCACGCGGCCAGCCGCCGCAGGGCAACCATCATATCTTCGGCCGACAACACCTGCATGATCTCCAAGTCCGTCTTGCACTCTCGCAGGCGGAAGTCGACCGACGTGGCCAGCGTCCAGAGGTCCACCCACACCGGGCTGCCGCGGCTGCTCTGGCACCTCTGGGCGATCCAGTCTCTCACACTCGTCGAACCCACGCCGCGAATGTCCCGATCTATCCCAGGCGCAGCGCACTGGAGGTCCGCCGGCAATGACGAGCCCCAGCGCGTCTCCTCGCTGCCGCGGTAGGCGGCGGCCAGCCCCTAAGCGCCGCCGCCGCTGGACCACGGCCCCGGGCCTGCCACCAAAGCCGTCTCGGCCCCGAGGCGATCCAGGGCAGCGGCCAGCTCCTCCAGCCACGGCGCACGGTCGTTTACTCGCCCGCGTAGCCGAACCCGACCAGCAGCCTCTCCACCTCGCAGGTCGCCTGCCCCGCCATCATGAGGGAGTGGACACTGGCCCAAAACCTTTCCCCACACCGGATCTCGCCCTCGCCCTCCAGCGAAGGCCTGCAACAACTCCTTGGTCTGGCTCGCCTGCGAGCGCGCCTTCAGGGCGTCACCGGCAGGCATGCACTCGGGCTCCAGCAGCGCCCGGCACCGCCGCGGGCCGAAGCGCTTGGGCGTTGCGTAATGGGGGGGTCATACATGGGGGGGGGGGCGAGAATGTTCCGAAAGGATACCCAAACGGTACCTAAACGAGCCCCCTGGGGCTCCGGAGGGGCCCGAAAGGGGCACGAAAGGGGACCGTTTCTGGCCCCCCCTTTTGTGACCCCCCCGTTAAGCCACGCCCAAAGCGCGGTCGCGCCTGGCGAAGAGCTTGCCCAGGCGCCCGGCTCCCCCAGGCTGGCAGCCCCTGCTGGCGCGGGAGCGGCCGCGGCAGGCCCAGGGGATACCGAAGGGCCCCGCCGATCCGGCCGGGAGGCCCGCTGGCAGCGCCACTCCAGGCACCGGCGGGACGCCTGCAGGCGGCGGGGCGCCGAAATTCGCCGGCCCAACGGGCCAGAGGCACTCGACTACCCCGCCCCAAGAGGCCCCCAAGAGCCCCCCAAGAGGCCCAAGGGGGCCCCAAGACGCCGCCAAGGAGCCCCAAGAGACCCCCAAGAGGCCCCCAAGAGACCCCTAGGAGGCCCCAAAGAGGCCCCCAAGAGGCTTCAAAGAGGCCCCATAGAGCGCTCGAGGGCCGGCGGAATGAGCGAAGCGATTAAATTCGCCGGCCCAACGGGCCAGAGGCGTGCTAAGATCTCCGGTAACTGGTTGACAATTCTTCTAGTTCGGGCGCGCGGGGCGGCCCCTGGGGGTTCCCCGGCGAAAAGGACCCAGACCGCAGCCCGGGAAGGTCTACTCAGAGATGGTTTTCCTCCTGGGTACGGCCTCGCAGGCCTCCCAGAGCGCGCCAAGAGGGCCCCAAGAGGCTCCCAAGACTGCCCAAGAGGCCCCCGAGACGCCCAAAGGACGCTCCAAGACGCCGAAGATGATCCCAAGACGGCCCAAGAAGCCGCCAAGACGCTCCAAGTGGCCTCCAAGAGGCCTCACAAGAGCGCCCCGAAAGGCCAAAATCATCAATTTTACTATGGCTTTGGAAGGATTTTGGCCTTGTCGCATTTTCGGCTTTCCGATGCTCCAAGACGGCCCAAGAGGCTCCCAAGAGCGCACGAAGACGGCTCAAGAGGCCCTCAAGAAGGCCCCCAGAGAGCCCAAACGGGCCCCGAGACGGCCCAAGAGACGCCCAAAGACGGCCCAAGAGAGCCCCAAGACGGCCCCAAGAGGGGCCTAAGATGGGGACCACGAACCGAAACCTCAAGCCTTCCGCCCCAAGAGGGCCCCAGGAGGCCCCGAGAGGCCCCCAAGATGGCCCAAGATGCCGCCAAGAGGCCCCCAAGAGACCCCAGGAGGCTCCAAGGAGGCCCAAAAGAGGCCCTACAAGGCTTCAAAAATGTCTCCCAGGCGCCCCCGAACGGCCTCTCAACAGAACCCAGGGCCTCCCAAAGAAGCATCTGGACGACGGCCCTGTTTGGCCCCAAGAGCGCCGCAAGATGCCATCGAGAGGCTTCCTCCTCCGCCCTTTTCTCTTCCTCCTCCTTCTCCTCATATTTATCTTCGTCCTCCTCCGTTCCTTCTCATCCTCTTCTCCTCCTCCCCTCCCCCTCCCCATCCTCATCTTCCTCCTTCCGGCGGCGCCGAAATGGCCCCAAGCCCGCGCCGAAGCAGTAGCGATCATGCAATACGGGCCGGCGGAGTGAGCGAAGCGATTGAATAATTGCATTTGGGGCGCACACCAAAGCCTCCTCCGAATCTACATGCGCACCCACCCTGCAGGCCCCTTCGCAAGCATCGGAAATTAATCGCTCGCAAGCGCACTCACCCCTCTCTCTATATATATATATGTATATGCAGATGCGTGTGTGCAGTAAACATGTATAAATGTGCTTGCATGTATGTATGTCTTGCATGCACGCATGCATGCATAGATCTATTGATGGATGGATGGCTGGATGTATGCATGTACTTGTGTGTTTGCGTATGTATGTATGTATGTATGTATGTATGTATGTATGTATGTATGTATGTATGTATGTGTGTATGTGTGTATGTATGTATGTATGTATGTATGTACGTACGTACGTACGTACGTATGTATGTATGTATGTATGTATGTATGTATGTATGTATGTATGTATGTATGTATGTATGTATGTATGTATGTATGTATGTATGTATGTATGTATGTATGTATGTATGTATGTATGTATGTATGTATGTATGTATGTATGTATGTATGTATGTATGTATGTATGTATATATGTAGGTAGGTAGGTAGGTAGGTAGGTAGGTAGGTAGGTAGGTAGGCATGTCCCTCCAATTATACATCTCGCATTCAAACAAGAACGGATGGCCGTCACACCATTCCCACATACTTTTTGGAGAGTGCTCCTCAGCGCTTGGGTACCTGGCGGAAGACCTCCCGCACAGCCGAAAATGCCACCCACACCGTCCCAAGAGGCCCCCGAGTTGGCCCAGGAGGCTTCCAAGGCGAACTTCCAAAATGGCCCAAGAACGCTCCAAGAGGGTCCAAGGCGGCTTCTAGACGGCAAGAAAGGCCTTCAAGACGGCCCAGAAGGCCCCCCAAAAAGCCCCCAAGAGGCAAAAAACATCACGTTCCCGTCGGGAGACGCATGTGTTTAACATATTCGCTTCTTCGGTCATCATAGCGTCCAAGACCCAAGAGGCACCCAAGAGTGTCCCAAAACAACCCAAGAGACCCCCAAGAGGGCCCCAAGACGGCCCCCAAGAGAGTCCCAAAACGGCACAAACAGGCCCCAGAGGGTCCCGAAAGGGTCCCAAGGGAGCCCCAAAAGGGCCATAGGACGCCCCCTAGACAGCCAAGAGGGCCCCAAGACAGCCCAAATAGGGCCCAAGACCCCAAGAAGGCCCAAGAGGGCCCCAGGACGGCCCAAGAGGGCTCCCAGCCAGCCCAAAGCATCTCCCAACGGACGCCCAACAAGGCCAAAGAGGCCCTTAGAGACCCCCAAAATACTTCAAAATGCCCCTAGGAGGCTCCCCAGCAAGCCCCCCAAATCGTATGGCAGGTCTCGCGCCTACGTCCTGCTCGGCGTCGTTCCTAGAAAGGCTTCTGGAGGCCCCTCTTTACGATCCACGCAGGGCGTCTAGAAACACGCCGCGAGGCCCCGACGGACACCCAAGACGCGCCGAACTCACGATCCAGGTCAGGGGTGCGCCGCCATGGCGGCACGACGGCCCCGGCGGCAAGACCACGACCCCCCTCGCGGTCATGTCCGTGCCCCCACTTGATTGGGCGCCCGCCACTGTATCCCCCGAGACAGCTCGTTTCTACTCGCGTCGGCCAGCTGTACGCCAGTCAGCGCCGTGAACGCCACGGCCCCCCAAAGCTTCCTCAAGCCTGAGACCCCCTACAGGCGTCCACGTTGGACAGCGACCCTGCTGCGCACGCCACGGCAGACCAACCCTGCGAACCTCATGGAAGACAGCAAACACAGCGATGACTCCCAGCCGCTGGCAAACCAGGCCTCTCTGGAGGCCGTCTGTTGGGCGCTCTTGACTCTTGACAGCCACCCAGAGCTATTCAGTAGGCGCGTGCCGATGGCGTGACCGCTGGGGGAGGAAAAATATATAACAAAAAAGCATGCGTTGTCTGCCAGTTCGCGCTCCCGCTCCCCGCTGCCCCACCTGACGGTCGGGTTCGTCATCCTTTCTCCAGGCGGTGACTTTCACTTCTTCTGGTGGCCATCAGCGTCGCCCCCAACTGCGACCTTGACCCTCCTCACGGTCCTCGGACCAGTCTCCTTGCTGCCCACTCCCCCTTTACCGGCGAGGGCCCCTTGAGATGTCTGGCGTCCGAAGGCCGCCTCCGGTCCAGGGCCGTCTAAACAGCGGCGCTGGCTGGCAAGCCGATACCGGGAGCTCGAAAGTGGGAACGAGGACGAGCGAGGACGGAGAGGGGAGCGAGCACGCGAAGCAAAGGGGTCAGCGGGAGGCAGAGGATAACGAGAACCAGGGAGAAGAGAGAGGACCAGAAGAATCGAGGAGGGAGGAGGCCACAGAGTCGCGAAGATCACCGAATCCGGAGCCCCCCGGATCGGCGGCATTGGCCGGAGGCCATTGCAATCTTCGGAGGAATGTCGAAGGAATGGTGGCCAGCGACTCGACATGTGCGAATCGTCGAGGGTATGCAGATGTTCATGGCACCAGGCCCCTATAAGCCGAAAAGGTAGGTGACCGAAAAAAACAGTGACCGAAACAGGCCCGAAGTTGTGATTGGAAAAGTGGTGCGACCGAAATTGTGACCGAAATTGGAAACCGTCTCGGTTTCGAACCAAGCAGTTCGGTCACACTCGGGCGCGGTTAGAAAATGTCGGGCGCCAGTTTCGGTCACACTCCGGCAGATGTTCGGGCATTGTTTCAGTCACGACGCTTCCCTGATAGAAACGAGGCTACATGACATGTTCTTCATACGCGTAAGCCTCACTCCATTTCCCCTGCCAACCATTTCTTCGACAACCTGTCTACAGCGAATCCAACGTGACCTCGACCTCCCTCGCAGTCATGGGACTCGCCCTCAGAACGGCGTATACCTGGGACTCCCCGTTGTCCTCCTTACCACAGACCATCTCACGCTTACCGCCCTCACACCCTCATGATCATTTCCATGACCCCCCCTCCTTTTTCCGCATTGCCGACAGCCCAGGCCCCGTTTCCACGACATGCGCCCTGTTCGCGGTCATGACGTCCGCCTCAACGTCGTAGCCTTCGCCCCAGGTGGGGTAATGGCGTAACCTGGCATCGAGTTCTTCACCTTCGCCCCCGTGGCAACCAGGCCACTTTCCCCCATGGCATGAACTGGCCTGTGGGCTCAATCCAGCCAATGGCCCGCATCCCCCTCCTGGTCATGACCTTTCCGCACCGATCTGACCTTCGCCAGACCCCCGGCTGTATCTGGACTATGGACCAAGATTCGAGGCGAAGCGAAGTAAGCCCTCAAGTCTTGTGTATATGCATACTTACACACGTGCATAGACACAGACGTACGTACATACATATGCCTGAGTTGGTTTGCTCTGTGTCTATCCCTCTCTCTCTTTCGCAATTCCTTTCTCACTCTTGTTGCTGTTTTTTTGTTTCTCTCTCTCTCTATCTCTGTTTTTTTCTCCGCGCCCCGCACCCGTCCTGCTCTTGTTACCACTGCTTGGCCAAGCGCCCACTCCCCGCTCCGATCTCCTTGCGCACATACTCCGTCCTCCTGTCCCTCTTCCGTCTCCTCCCCCCTGCCCCCTTTTTTTGTTGCTGAGAATCCTCCTCTTCCTTTTCCTCCCCCACCCTCCTCCTCCTCCTCCTTCTCCTCCTCCTATTCCTCCTCCTATCCTTATTCCTTATTAGAATATACTCTTCCTCCCCCTTCTGGCCGGCCGATAGCGGCCCCATCTGGGCCCTCCCATCCTAACTCTAAAAAATCGATACAAAGTCGTCGTTTATTCTGTCAACATGGCCTGTCTTGTCGTCGACGATGCGAAATGCGTGGCAGGAATAGGTCGCGGCGCACATCACGCGCGGCCGTCAATCCGGGCCCTCCCATCCTGAGTGACAAAAATCAATGCAATGTCGTCGTTTGTTCTCTCAACATGGCCTGTCTTGTCGTCGACGATGCGAAATGCGTAACAGGAATGGGACGCGGCGCACATCGCGCGCAGGCGTTTGGGGCAACCCCATGCGAGAGGGGCCATCCTATTTTTCAAACACACACACACACAAAGTCGGCATGTTTCTTGTCAGCGAGGGCTTTCTTGTCGTCGGCTTTGCGAAATGAGTGCCAGGAACGGCGGGCGATGCACATCGCGCGCGACAGGGTGAACTGTGGCTCCCGCTTCGGCGCCGCGCGCATGTTTTCTGAAAGTTGCGTTCCCGCTGAGGCGCGGCGCACATTTTTCGCTCGCCAATTCGTCGAGCGCCTAGGCCCACCTGGGGCCTCCCTCCTGAGACATCCTGGGGATTCCTGGAGCCTCCTGGAACCTCCTGGGGCTTCCTGGGCCCTCCTGAAGCCTCCTGGGGTTTCTGGGGGTCGCTGGGGTTTTCTGCAACCTCCTGGGGCCTCCTGGGTCTTCCTGGTGCCTCCTGAGGTTTCCTGGGGCCCGCTGGGGCTTCCTGCAACCTCTTGGGGCCTCCTGAGGCCTCCGTCTTCATGAGGCTTCCTCGGCTCGTGCTGAAATGCCAGCGCAGTCTTTGAGACGCGCCAGGAATTTCTGATCGGTAACCGCCATCGCGGCTGCATCAGGCTGTGGCAAACCACCTTGCCGATCTGATTTCGATTTCCAGTAGCGCCAGCACTGTTTCTTGTGTTGTGGGAGGGCGGGTGGGAATGGGCATGCCATGCTTGACTCGCTCGAGCTGGCTAGCTTGATTCCTCCTCCTCCTCCTTCTCCTCCTCCTCCTCCTCCCCCTCCTCCTTCCCCTCCTCCTCCTCCTCCTCCTCCTCCTCCTCCTCCTCCTCCTCCCTCCTCCCTCCTCCCTCCTCCCTCAGGTCGTATGCCCGTTCTGGGCCAGCGCCGCTGCCTGTTAGGGTGCGAGGGCGGTCTCGATCGCTGGCCTCATTACCTGTCCTGCCCTCGTCTCCTCCACCTCCTCGCCCGTCCGAGGCTCTTCCTCCCCTCATGCCCCCTGGCGCGTCTCGGCCTCGGCCTCGATGCTGATTATGATCCGCAGGTCACCCGCGAGACCACTCATCGCCTAATCGTGCTAGGTGTTCACTTCTACCACAAGCTCAAAGCAGAGCATGAGGCCTCGCCCTCCCGTTGTGGCGACCTTGAGGCCCACCTGAGGCTCTTGCGTGCCACTAAGCTGGCCATCTGCGCCAATCGATGACGTAACCATGCCCTCATGAGTTACGTGCGCTCCTCCTCCTCCTCCTGCTCCTGCTCCTCCTCCTCCTCCTGCTCCTCCTCCTCCTCCTCCTCCCCTCCTCTACCCCTCCTACCCTTCCCCTCCTCCTACCATCCTCCTCCTCCTCATCGTCCTCCTCCTCCTCCTCCTCCTCCTTCCTTCTTCCTCCTTCCTCCGTTCTCCTGCCTCCTTCCTTCTTCCTCCTCCTCCCTCCTCCTCCTCCTCCTCCTCCTCCTCTTCCTCCTCCTCATCCTCCTCCTCCTCCTCTTCCGTCATTCTCCCCTCCCCCCTCAGGCGGCGATGCATCGCTACAGCAGCCGCCGGGTGGCTCCGATGCCGCCCCCGGAGGTGGCCGCGCTGCTGTGGCCGCACAAGGAGGACTACGTCAGGCGCCCTGCCAGGGCATGGGCGGTCAAGCGTTCCGCTTATCGTATAGCAAAAGCAGGCACGTGACATTAATGAAAAACAGACTACCAGCAGGTGCCCCACAGAAGCTTCCCCCGATGACGTGGGGGGGCCGAAGGACCTCTGGGGCACCTTACGGCCGGGAACTGTTCCACCTCCGAGTCCTCGGGCGTCAACGTCCCAAGCCTTCCCGAGCCTCCCGCCCCGCGGAGCAGAACGACACGCCATCCGCTTGCAAGGGATAGCGCGTCGCTGGGGCCGCCGCGGCGGCACGCTGAGCAAAAGTTCGCGACCGTAGATCGACTAAGAATGTGTCCCAAGATTTATGATGTCAAGATTTCTTTTTGCTTGTGTCGACTGTATGTCTTCTGTGGTTTCCAGAGTGTTTCCCATCAGCTGCCCCTCGCCGAGAGGCGTTTGGGGGTGCCCAGATCGTCCCGAATGGCCGCCTGAGGCCCGAGCAGCGATTCGAAAGCACACTGGTTCAGACATCCTCGCTTCGGCCAGGTCTGGGGCAACGACAGGGGGGGACTGGCCCAGGGGGGGAGCCATCGATCACCAATCGCCCATTCGTCGCCAATCGAGGCCTGGGCCCCACCCCACCCCGGAACGCGCGGTTTCGGTATCGGCGGCCGTTCGCTGATGTATCGGCGGTGCATCGCCGATTCCAGGTCACTGTCGCTGCACTTGAGCCAGCCCCCCCCTTCGACACCCCTCACAAGACGGGGCTTCTGGCCATCGGCGTCCTGTGGCAGCGGTGCAGTCCACATGGGATCCGCTGCCCACTTTGCTCTGGCAATGGGCGCCTTCTCGAAGTGGTGCGGTCACCATCCATATACACAGATCCATTTCAAAATTCTTGACGCTTCGCGAATCCCCACCAGCGTCCGCAGCCTGGCTCAAGCCGTTTCCTGGGACTCGTACTCTTTCTTACCAGCCTCCCAGGCTCAAGGGGGCGCCCGACACATCGCTGGGCGGGCGCCGCTTCCCTCGGGCCGCGGTCGGCCATTGCACAGCTCCGCTCGCGGGGCATGAAAGACAGAGTGGGGGTATGAGCCTAGTGCAGGACCTGGGGGTCCAAGCGCCTGGCAGAAGCTAGCTCCCCCATGGAAAGCACCCCGTCCCAGATCACTCCTGGAAAGCCCTCGCCGCCAGGCCCAGAAGCAGATCCGACCGACTTCAGAACGATCAATCTCATGTCGGATCCACCGATCGATCCCGCAGATCCTGGTGGAAGGATGAATGACAATTCGGCCTTCAACCGAGGAGACGATGGGCTCCACGGGACAAGCCTGGCAGATGCAAGAGAAGAAACGACTTTCAGTCGCAACCCTGGTGGTAACCCTGGTAATCCTGGTAGCCGAAACGGCACTGTCTCTCTGCTCCTCACCCTCGACTCCATTTCTCCCACCCTTCCCTTTCATCCTCAGGGCCCTCCAGTGGCCCTCACTCCTGGAGGGGATGTACACGACGGCCCCGACGCCACAGGCGTTGGTATCACGGGGGGCAATTTCCCCAATCCCGATCTCAGCGCCGGGAGTCAGCAACACGCTACTGACTCCACCGACAGGGCCCCAGGTCCTCGCGGCGCTCAGGGCACCTGTCAAGCCAACCTCCACCTTGACACCCCAGTTGCGGGGTCAGCGGACGATGGTGCCCTGCTTGGGATCCGCCCGACCCCCTCTGGAAGAGGGGAGCCTGGCGTCGCCTCCCCAGCAGACGAAGGAACGGCAGCCTTCAGCTGCGACAGGCTCCCTCAGAATTGCGCCCCCCATCCACCCATAGGCGATCGAGGCACTCCTGGCTTCCGAGATTCAAGCCCTGGCGCATCACTGAACGTTCCCCCTGACGCCCCCACGGGCGCCTCCAGTGGCCTGCAGACCTTACAAGGAGAAAACAGGCCCTTCAGGCCAGAAGGAAGCGGAGTGATGAGCCCAGCGGCTCACGAAGTTGACGTCCCCACCACGGGCGGTGGCACCGCGACGTGCATCCCTTCCCCCCCTGGAATCACCCTGGAGCGCGACTCGCACAATGGATCGGAAGAGGCAGCCTTCAGTTGCGGAGCAGACATTGACGGTGGGACACACAGCAGAGCGCACACCGCACACGATGTCGCCTTGGCCGCGCAGAGTCATCAGCACGTCGGCGCGGCGACGTGGGCGACCTCTGGGGGCGACGAAGGGGTTCAGGGCCCTGGTGCGACAGAAGCTCCCACCCCCCTGGGGACACTGCCAGAGGCGACCCCCGCTTCGACAGCGGAGGAGCGGCCTGCAGCCGCGCCAGGGGGGAGCCACCCCGCGGCAGCGGGGGCGCCGACAGCGCGCAGCCTGGCGCGGACAGCGCGCAGCTTGGCGCGGACAGCGCACAGCCTGGCGAGGACAACGATGCCGAGGGTCGGCGACCGCCCCCCACGGACACGGACGCGCCACCCCCCCCCCCTTTTGCGTCCTCAGAAGAGGCCGCCTTCAGCAGCAGAGAACCAGCTAGCAGCAATCCTGGCGGCACCGACGCGGCGATGGAGACCGCCGCTGGAAGCGGCCCAGGAGCCGCAGGTCCCGCCCTGGTGGAGACCCCCCCCTCCTGGCCACACCGGGACCAGCAGCGCGGCGTCGAGCGCGGATCGTGCGTGCGACACCAGCTCCGGGGCGACATGTTCTTTGTTACTGTGGCCCGTTGGGTGTTAGTATGGCCCGTTGGGTGTTAGTGTGGCCCGTCGCGCGGCTGGAGGGGAGTTACTGAGGCCCGCGCAGGCCGCTCACTGGAAAGTAATATGTTAAGGTATCTCATGTTAGATCTGGAGAGATTCGCAACCCTTAAGGGAATGCACTCCCGCGCAGGCAAAAGTGGCCACAGTAACTCCCACCTGGAACCAACGTGGTAGTAGTGTTGTGTTAGTGGTGTGGTGGTCGCTGTGCTGTGTTAGTGGTTTGGTGTTGGTAATGTTGTGTTAGTGGTGTGGTATTGGTAGTGGCTGGTTGTGCTGTATGCCGTGTTAGTGGTGTGGTGTTGGTAGTGGTGTGCTGTGTTAGTGGTGTGGTGTTGGTAGTGTTGTGTTAGTGGTGTGGTGCTGGTAGTGTTGTTGAGTTGTTAATAGGTAGTAGTGTTGTGTTAGTGGCAGTGGTGCTGTGGTAGCGGTGCTGTGGTGTTGTGGTTGTGGTATTGTGGTAGCGGTGTTGTGGTGTTGTGGTAGCGGTGTTGTGGTGTTGTGGTACTGGTATTGTGGTAGTGGTGCTGTAGTGGTAGTTGTATGGTGCTGTAGTGTTGGTGTTAGGGAATACCATTCATAAGGGGGTACTAGTCCTAAGGAGTACTAGCCGTAGGCAGTGCTAGACCCAGGGAGTACCAGTCCTAGGAATTACTACCCCTAGGGCGTACTCGTCCAAGGGAGTACTCGTCCTAGGGAGTACTCGCGCTACGGAGGACCAGCCCTGGGGAGTATTAGTCCTAGGGAGTGCTAATCCGAGGGAGTGCTAGGAAATGCCGGATGAAGAGGCTCTTCGGAGAGCCCAAGAGGCTCTTCGGAGAGCCCAAGAAGCGCTTCGGATGCCCCAAGAGGCTCTTCGGAGGCCCCACGAGGCCCTTCGGAGAGCTCAAGAGGCTCTTAGGCGGCTGCAAGAAGGTTTTCGGCGGCTCCAAGAGGCTCTTCGGAGAGCACCAGAAGCTCTTCCGAGAGGCTCTTCGGTGAAGGGGGGCGGAGGAGCCTTTTTGGACCCCCTCCCCCCCTTCACCGTACTCGATAATTAATACACTCCGGAGGACCCCTGGCCATACTAACACCCACCAGGCCGCAGTAACAACCAACGGGCCGCAGTAACACCTTATCTCGGGGGGAGGGGGGGAGGAGGGGAGGGAGGGAGGGAGGGAGGGAGGGCGGGAGGGCGGGAGGGCGGGGGAGGGCGGGAGGGCGAGGAGGGCGGAGGGCGGAGGGCGGGAGGGGGGAGGGCGGGAGGAGGGCGGGGAGGGCGGGGAGAGCGGCGAGGAGGGCGGGAGGGCGGGAGGGCGGGAGGGCGGGAGGGCGGGAGGGCGGGAGGGCGGGAGGGAGGGGGGAGGGCGGAGGGAGGAGGGAGGAGGAGGAGGAGGAGGAGGAGGAGGAGGAGGAGGGGAGGGGAGGAGGAGGAGGAGGAGGAGGAGGAGGAGGAGGAGGAGGAGGAGGAGGGAGGAGGGAGGAGGGAGGAGGGAGGAGGGAGGAGGGAGGAGGAGGGAGGAGGGAGGAGAGGAGGAGGGAGGAGGGAGGAGGAAGGAGGGAGGAGGGAGGAGGGAGGAGGGAGGAGGGAGGAGGAGAGGGAGGAGGGAGGAGGAGGAGGGAGGGAGGAGGGAGGAGGGAGGAGGGAGGAGAGGAGGAGGGAGGAGGGGAGGAGGGAGGAGGGAGGAGGGAGGAGGGAGGAGGGAGGAGGGAGGAGGAGGGAGGAGGGAGGAGGGAGGAGGGAGGGAGGAGGGAGGAGGGAGGAGGGAGGAGGAGGAGGAGGAGGGAGGAGGGAGGAGGGAGGAGGAGGAGGAGGAGGAGGGAGGAGGAGGAGGAGGAGGAGGAGGAGGAGGAGGAAGGAGAGGAGGAGGAGGAGGAGGGAGGAGGAGGAGGAGGAGGAGGAGGAGGAGGAGGAGGAGGAGGAGGAAAAGGAGGAGGAGGAGGAGGAGGAGGAAAAGGAGGAGGAGGAGGAGGAGGAGGAGGAGGAGGAGGAGGAGGAGGAGGAGGAGGAGGAGGAGGGAGAGGAGGAGGGAGGAGGAGGAGGAGGAAGAGGAGCAGGAGGAGGAGGAGGAGGAGGAGGAGGAGGAGGAGGAGGAGGAGGCTCCCCTGGCCAGGGGGGGCTCCCCTGGCCAGGGCATGCGGTTGCCACAACGTTCTGGCCAGCCCTCGCCGCCACGTCCCATTCATATGTGGCCCCAGCCAGCTTTTGCGGCCGGATGCCACTTCGGCTTTCTGTGCTTAGTTTGAGGGTATTTCCAACGGCTGTTTGTTATGCCCTCTCCATATAAGCTAACATCACCAGGATCGAGAGTCACCTCTACCCTGGGGAGGCGACGCCAACAGTTGTGGTGCTGGTGAGTGATGCCCAGGTGCTTGCCGCTCGTGCTGCGCCCGTGCCGGCGCAGCTATCTGTGTGGCGACCATTCTTAATTCGTCCAGACGGCCGTAACATGCGTCAGCTCCCGCAACATGTGGCAGCATTTTTGAGAGGCTCGAGAGGGCCGTAACATGTAGCTATTACACGTCGCCCTCTCTCCCCCAGGTCCAAGAGGGCCGTAATGAGTAACATCCACCAGCGTTGGTTCCAAATTGACCCGGTGTGATATAGCATAATCGAATGCAACAAATTGTTCGTATTCAGGCTTGGGACGTCTGCACATAAGCAAGCGAGTAAGCTAGCAATTTAGCAAACAAGGAAGTAAGCAATCAAACGTTCACGTAAGAAAACAATAAGTAAGCAACCAGAGCAATCAAGGAATGAAGCAA
Organism: Prorocentrum cordatum; assembly: GCA_963575745.1. Taxonomy (NCBI): domain Eukaryota; class Dinophyceae; order Prorocentrales; family Prorocentraceae; genus Prorocentrum; species Prorocentrum cordatum. The sequence continues at coordinate 119,744 of CAUYUJ010016883.1, forward strand.
GCGAGAAACCGAGTAAGAAAGTCATGCAGACATCAAACAAACGAGCAAGCAAGCAAAGCATACCCGCATGCGCGACCTGCATGTGCAACCCGCATTCGCAACCTCCTTGCACAGACCGTACGCGCAACCGCCATGTGCAACTGCCATGCGCAACCGCCGTGCCCACAAGGGCAACTGCCGTTGGCGTCCCAGGCATCCCCTTGAATCCAGCTTGGCGGGGACGGCGGGGGTGGGGCGGCGGGGCGGGAGGGAAGGCGGCGGGTGGGGGCGGTGGCGGCGGCAAAGGAGGAGTGAGGCGATGCGTGAGGTTGGCCGGGGTGGACTCGGCTGGGAGGCGGCGGCGGCGGCGGAAGCAGCGTCGGTTCGTCCAAGGGGCAGGTTTGGGGTGCCGGCCCGTCGGGTTTGGCCCCTGGCCAGCTCGCAGTTGCGGCTTGGTGGGGGTGGACGCGGGGGTGGGGCAGCGGGCGGATGGGCGGTGGCTGTGAGCGACGGCGGCGGCGGCGGCTGAGAGGGGGCGGGAACGTGGCGGGGCCAACTGAGCAGGTGGGGAGGGCCAGCCAGGCGGCCCGCGCCGTGCAGGGGTGTACACAAAGACGGTGGGTGACCATCACTCCTTTGCTACGTTTGCACTGGGGTTGCCCATGTGCGGATGTGCAGGCTGGGTGGGCCGAGCCATTGGCGGTCCACCGCATTGTAAAATCACTATATCATCTCCTCCTGTCCGCCAGGAGAGACCCGCGAGGCCGTGAGGGCCGAGGTGGCACGCTTGCGAAAGAACAGGAAAAACTTTGATCCTGCGGATGAGTTCTACGCACCGGCTCTCAGCAAAAGGTCAAGATTTCAATGGGCCAGAGACATTTCGGGGACAGATCGTTTCCCCGGCGGGAGAAATAGCGAAACATGTTGCAGTTGATTTCCCGATGACTCAGCCAGAGGTCCATAACACGTGGCATTGACGGAGTTGGCTGTCCCAGAACGCTTGTTTTTCTGGCCCCTCGAGACGCCTGCTGGGGCTCGCCGGGCTACCTCTTCCTCAGCAATCGTGGGGGGTAGGGGTAGGGTTCGCATGTGGCCTGCTATCGAAGGCTTTTCCGACCAGCTTGCGTGGGGGGGCCTCGGGGCAATTGTGGCTGCCCCTTCCGCTTCCCCAGCCCCCTGCCCGTACCCTCGCCTCTCGACGGTTCTCTTCTCTCTCTGTGTCTCTGTCTCTGTCTCTCTGCGGTGGTGCCGTCTTCTCTCCCGTGTATTGTTGCTCACCGGCAGGATTTCGAAAGGTCGTCTCACTTTTGTCATGATCGGACCGATCCCCGCCCTTCAAAAGCTGTGCTCCAGCCACAATTCAGGAACGGCGGGCGCTTGGCCCCCGTCGTTCAAAACGGCGCTCTTTCCCCGCGAGGGCCACATTTCTGGATCCGATTTCTTCCTCGTCTTTGCCACCCACTTCCTTTCCGTTGGGGCCATTTTCGGGATGAAGACTTTCGGAAACAATCCAGTCGTCGGATAGAACAAAGTTTAACGAAACGGGAAGAGGTGAGCTGGGGTATGACGTAAGATATGGCGCGAACGCACCTAACCTGCCCTCACCCTCGCTCCCTTTCACCCACCCGCGTTCCTTCGCTCCCTTTTCTTTCCGCTTTGAAGCCATACAGTATGAGTGCTAGTCTCTTCAGTCCCCGAGGACGTGCTGAAAGTGACGCGCCCCCTCCGTGCGTGATTTATAATACACAGGATAGGTACGAGCTGTTTTTTTCTTTTGTGCTTTTCCACAATGAATGTTCTCGGTCCCTCCAACATGGCGCTCCCGCCGCTTTGCGTCCGTCGTTCGCAATGGCGCTCTCGTCCCAGCGCGGGCCACCGTTCTGGATCCGAGTCCTTCCTCATCGTTAACTCCCCGCTCCTTTTCCTTCCTCCGCCTCCCCCTGGTCTTACTGTTCCTCCCGCTCCTTCCACTCCTGCTCTGCTGCTGCGCATCCGCATCAGCCTCTAGCTCCTGCTCATCCTCCAGCTCATCCGCCACCTCCTTCACTGTTCCACTGTTCTCACTATTCTCATTCCCCCGTTTCTGTACCTCCTCCCAATAGAACCAACCCCTCGGCTGTACCTGGCTCCTGTCGACTGTATACGGTGCGCAGTGCTTGAGCAGTCGGTGTGGCATCGAGGATGTGTGCTGCATGCTCGGATGCTTTTGAATCCAGCCATTTTGGCTCAAGGTATTCTTGCATTACGTCTTTGTTCCTCAGCGCGGGTAGTCGCGAGTTCGCCCGCCCTCCTTGAGGTCATGGCAGAGACCTTCGCCTTCAATGCTGACATCCAGCAGCTTATGAGCCTGATCATCAATACTTTCTATTCAAACAAAGAGATCTTCTTGCGCGAGCTTATCTCCAACGCATCCGATGCCCTGGACAAGATCCGGTACGAATCCATCACGGACCCAGACAAGATCGAGGCTCAGCCGAATTTCTACATCAAGATCGTCCCTGACAAGACCAATTCCACCATCACTATCGAGGACTCTGGTATCGGCATGACTAAAAACGAGCTGATCAACAATCTCGGGACTATCGCCAAGTCTGGGACCAAGGCCTTCATGGAGGCCATGGCGGCTGGAGGCGACATCTCCATGATCGGGCAGTTCGGAGTCGGCTTCTACTCCGCCTACTTGGTCTCGGACAAGGTGCGCGTGATCAGCAAGAACAACGACGACGAGCAGTATATTTGGGAGTCTGGAGCGGGAGGCTCTTTCACGGTCCAGAAGGACACAGAGATGGTACACGGGGAGATCAAGCGCGGCACCAAAATTATTTGCTACTTGAAGGAGGACCAGTCGGAGTTCCTGGAGGAGCGCCGCTTGAAGGACCTGGTCAAGAAGCACTCGGAGTTCATTGGTTTCCCGATCGAGTTGTACGTCGAGAAGTCCAAGGAGAAAGAGGTGACTGACTCCGAGGACGAGGAGGAGGAGAATAAGGACGAGGAGAAAGAAGGCGACGAGCCGAAGATCGAGGAGGTCGATGAGGAGAAAGAAAAGGAGGAGAAGAAAAAGAAGACGAAAAAGGTCAAGGAGGTATCCCACGAATGGGAGCAGCTTAATAAGAACAAGCCGCTGTGGATGCGCAAGTCCGAGGACGTGACTAACGAGGAGTACGCCTCGTTCTATAAATCACTGTCTAACGACTGGGAGGACCACCTGGCCGTGAAGCACTTCAGCGTGGAGGGCCAATTGGAGTTCCGTGCGCTGCTCTTTGTGCCGCGCCGGGCACCTTTCGACCTGTTCGAATCGAAGAAGAAGCGCAACAACATCAAGCTGTACGTGCGACGCGTCTTTATCATGGACGACTGCGACGAGCTGATGCCAGAGTGGCTCAACTTTGTGAAGGGTGTGGTCGACTCCGAGGACCTGCCTCTGAACATCTCCCGTGAGACGCTGCAGCAGAACAAGATCTTGCGTGTGATCAAGAAGAATCTCGTTAAGAAGTGCCTCGAAATGTTTGCGGAGATCGCCGAGAAAAAGGACGACTATCGAAGACGCCTACGGCGAATCACCGCCGCCCCCTGCCTTTTTGGAAGCGCCTATGTGGCCGAACGTTGAGGCCAGACCTGCCAAGCTATCGGACCATGTGTTCCCCGAATCGGTTTGGAAAGCCTTCGGGGAACACGTGGGCATCTTGAAGGTCATCTTGGCCGTCTGGAGGCCATTTTGACCCTTTCGGGCCTTCTTGGAGGACGTCTTGGAGGGCTCTTGGGCCGTCTTGGAGGCCATCTTGAGTGCCGAGAAAAAGGACAACTATCTCATGGGCTGCGGCCCGTTCCGCCACCGTGCCCAGGGAGCTTCGGGGCCCTCCCCAGGGGGCCTCCAAGGGTCTCCCAGGGGCGGCCTCTGGGGGGCCTCTGGTGGCCTCGAGGTCGAGAGGACGAGGAGAAGGAGGAGGAGGAGGAGGAAGAAGCGGTGGATGAGGAGGAGCAGGAAGATACCTGGAGGGAGGCTCTCGTCAGCGCTGCATTGACACACTCGGCTGCATTGGGAGCTGTTGCCTGAGGTTGTCCTTGGGGAGGCGCGACTGGAGGCTTGAGAGGTTGTCCGAGGAAACTCGTCGTTTTGGGTTGGACAGGTCCTGAGCACTTGGCCCACCTCATCCTCCGAGGACAATAAATTTGGCGTAAGGGACATTGTGGTCGCAAGGCGTCCCAGTGGGGGTCGGGAGGACACGATGTCACGATATCTCGATATCACGATATCGGGGGATATCGTGTCATGGGACACGACATCTTTAGTAAGCGCCAGTTACGGACAAGGCAACACAACAATATAATGCAATGGAGAGCCACGCAGCAGTAATATAATGGAAAGCGAAGCATTGCAAGTCATAATGCAACGCGACCTGATACAAACACACTGCATTGCAATGTCAACACAACGCAAGCGTAATGCACCACACAATGCACATGACCTGCGCATGCACGCCAACAGAACTGCAAACGCAAATCGGAAGTATAATGCACTGCAGTGTAACGCAACGGAAATGCTTGCAACACCGACGCAGAACTGACGCCAACTCAAAAGCTGTACATCATACAGCACTTCAAAACTCTGCGCATGCAACGCAACACCATAATGGCACTGCAATGGCAAGTCGACATCATGCAGCAGCCATGCAACGGTATGCGCAATGCAACAGCATTGCAGTGCAATACAGCTTCAATGTAGAAAGGGTTCACAGGCAGCCCACGTCAAGGAGTGCACTGCAATGACGTGCAATGACATGCAGCGCACTGCACACTTAGTGCACTGCAAGCACAATGCGCAGCACGGTCGTAACAGGATGCAAGCGCAGTGTGAAACTCATCACAAGCGCAAGCAGAAGCAATGCGCAAGCAATGCAATGCAATGGACGACAGTGTAATGCAATGCAATGCGATGGACATCAATGCAACACGTGACAAGCAAACCAACGGCAAACACCATTACAGCATGACAGTGTGCGACGACTCGATTTCGCACACTGTGACAGATAATGCGTGCAAACGCACTGCAGAAACAATACGACATGCAATTGTAACGCAACACAACGCGTAACAACACCAACATCATTGAACAGGGAGGAGAGTAATGCGAACTTGACACTACGCCTTGCAATGCCCGTTGCTTTGTCATTCTTTCTGCCAGCCCATGCAACGTGCCATGTAACCTATGCTATGATCTGCTCTGCAGCGCCAGGCAAAGTTACCTGAAGGGCTTCGCTCCCCAGCGTCGCCCCCCTTTCGACCGACTGCGTGGCCGGATCTGCTGGGTTGGTTGGCTGATTGGTTGGGAGGTTGGTGAGAGCGCTTTTCACGTCCGCTTGGGCAGGGGGGTATCGTACCTCCTCCTCCTCCTCCTCCTCCTATGCAAGTGGGGGGGGGAATGGGGGAGCGCGACCGCCCCCAGCGCGGGGGGGGGGGGGCTCTTGGGAGGCACGGCGGAGGTGAAGGCAGCGGGGATCACTTTGAGACCTCGCGGCTCCGTCGGGTGCTCCTCAATGCGCAGCTGTCGCCCCTCTTCGCCGGCTCTTTGGAGGCGCGGCGGCGGTGAGGGCAGCGGGGATCACCTCGAGACCTCGCGGCTCCTGCGGGAGCTGCGAAGTGGCGACGCATCGCCGTTTTCGCGGGCTCCCAGGGTGCGCGGCGGGGGCAAGGGCAGCGGGGGCCCTCTGAAGGGTTTGCGGCTCCGTCGGGGGCTGCCCTTTTTTGTGGGCTCCTGGGGGTCGCTGTGGGACCTCGCGGCTCCGTCGGGGGCTGCGAGCTGCGCAAGTGTCGCAACTTTCGCGGGCTCCTGGGAGGCTTGGTGGAAATGAGGGCACAACGGATCATGTGAGCCCTCGACGCGCGTTGCCAGACACTGTTTGGCGAAGCATGCCAGACTGCTGCACACCTCGCAGCATGTTTTTTTGTATAAGCCGTTCATCCTAATAGTCGCCTCGCTTGGAGAAGGGGCTGGGCACGTTTCGGGTACTTTCTCACAACTGTTTTAGTCTGTGGGCGCTCCAGGACGTGCGAAAGGCACGGTGGCGGACAAGAAGTTCTACGAGCAGTTTGGGAAGTGCCTCAAGCTGGGCGTGCACGAAGACTCTACCAATCGCACCAAGGTCGCAGAGCTTATGCGCTACCACACCTCGAAGTCCGGAGATGAGACGATCAGCCTGAAGGAGTATATTGACCGTATGAAGGAGGGGCAGAATGACATCTACTATATCACGGGTGAGAGCATCGCAGCGGTGTCGTCATCGCCGTTCTTGGAAACCTTGCGCAAGAAGGGCCTTGAAGTCCTCTACATGACCGATCCCATCGATGAATACACTGTGCAGCAGCTGAAGGAGTTTGACGGCAAGAAGCTCAAGTCGACGACCAAAGAGGGTCTGGACCTGGAAGACGAGGACGAGAAGAAGAAGCTCGAGGAGATGAAGGCGGAGTTCGAGCCGCTGACAAAGCTGATGAAGGAGGTGCTTGGCGACAAGGTGGAGAAAGTAGTAATCAGTTCGCGCATGGCGGACTCGCCCTGCGTGCTGACAACCTCGGAATACGGATGGTCCGCCAACATGGAGCGCATCATGAAGGCGCAGGCGCTCAGGGATAATTCCATGACATCCTACATGGTGTCCAAGAAGACAATGGAGGTGAACCCCACGCATTCCATCATGTCTGAGCTCAAGAAGAAGGCGTCCGCCGATAAGTCTGACAAGACCGTCAAAGATTTGATCTGGCTTCTGTTCGACACATCCCTGCTCACCTCTGGCTTCAACCTGGACGAGCCCACACAGTTTGCAGGGCGCATCCACCGCATGATCAAGCTTGGCCTCAGCATCGACGATGACGACGAAGGCCTTGGGGATGACGAGGACCTGCCTCCCCTCGAGGAGGTCGAAGGCGCTGCAGACGAGGCATCGAAGATGGAGGAGGTCGACTAAATGCAATCATACCCCGAGATAAGACCTTCTACGTGGCACCCCTCGCTATTGCTGAGCTCAGCCGGTGACGGAGTCGTCAGCCGCGGGACCGCCTTTCTGCTCCGTCGTTTTACTCGCAGCCGTAGCGCCAGGTCAGGGTAGCAGGCCCATTCACCAGCATAGACGCGCTCTGGCGCGCAGGCATCATGGGATGCTCAAAAGAAGTTGCCCCCTCACCACGATTACTTATATTCGTCCTCCTGTCCCTCCCTGTCCTCGTCCCGCTGCCCCTCCCCCTCGAGGAGGACGGATGGAGGAACGTAAGAGGGGAGGGGCCAGGAGAAGGAGGAGGAGCAGGAGGAGGAGGGAGGAGGAGGAGCAGGAGGAGGAGAAGGAGGAGGAGCGGGATGAGGAACATAAGGAGGATCTCCCCCTTCCACAGGATGGGCAGGAGGAGGAGGAGGAGGATCAGCAGCAGCAGCAACACAAGCAGGAGGAGGAGGATGATGATGAGGAGGAGGATGAGGAGGAGGATGAGGGGGAGGAGGGGGAGGAGGAGAAGGAGGAGGAAAAGGAGGGGAAGGAGGAGGAGGAGCAGGAGGAGGATGAGAAGCATAAGGAGGACCTTCCCCTTCCCACAGGATGTGCAGGAGGAGCAGCAGCAGGAGGAGGAGGAGGAGGAGGATCAGGAGCAAGAGCAGGAGCAGGAGGAAGAGGAACATAAGGAGGGTCATCCCCTTCTCACAGGATGAGCAGGAGCAGGAGGAGGAGCAGCAGCAGCAGCAGGAGGAGGAAGAGGAGGAAGAGGAGGAGGAGGAAGAGGAGAAGGGGAGGAGGAGG
>CAUYUJ010016883.1:130000-152500 GCA_963575745.1 Prorocentrum cordatum
GGAGCGCCTCGGTTCCTAGCGCCCCTCGTTGGCGGTCACTGCCTCGCCGAGTAAGATCTGTGGGGCCCCGTGGAAACGATGAGACGGCGCGGCTCTTCGGCCGCGGCGGGCGCCGGAGCTGGGGCGGCCGCGGCGCGGCCTGTCGTCGGCTGTATCGTAAGAGTGACCCTTCGCCTTCGCTGGAGTGTCCGGTGGTGGTGCGTGGCTTTTGGGGTGCGCGGGGGGGGGGATTGAGCTGGACCCAAGGCCGCAGGCCGCTGCTGTCTCATCGCGTTCGGCGATCGGCGAGCCGCGCACCAGAGGTCCCTCCCGCTGGGGGTCACGCGCGTGCAGCCCACTTCGGCCCTCCAGCGATGCGCTCCTTCCGCTTGGCGGAGGGGCGCCTTCGCAGCGCACCGACCGCGGATGTCGGTGTGCCGTTGCCGGCGGAGGACAGGCAGCATTGGTGGTCAGCCTCTCGCAGGGTGCGAGCGACAGCGAAGGCTCCAGTGGGGCAGAGTGGCCCTTCGCCTTCGCCAGTTGGATTTTTGGTGCGCGGCTTTCGGGGGGCGTATGTGTGCGTGTGTGTGTGTGTGTGTGTGTTTGTGCTTGTGCGTGTGCATCTGGGGCAAACATAGGCACGCATGCCGCTGTTCTAGCATTGCGAGCAACGAGCGACAACCCGCGCACCAAAGGTCACTCCTGCCTAGGGTCACTCCTGCGTCTAGCCCGTCGGGAGCCGTCGTAATGGCCACCTAAGTTATCCGTACCTCGCTTGGCGTCGTCTCCATGCTTCGTAAGATAGTGGGGACTCCACGCTCCATCGCATTGTTTCCCTCTCGATGCTGTCGCCTGGTGGATTTATACAGGCGCCAGTCCAGCGAGGTGATTCTCTTGGAAGTGATGCGGGTGGGACAGTGTGGTGGCCCAGGTGGAGTGGTCGGCGAGGGAGCCGGTCTAGGTTGTCCTTGCAGAAGTTGGCCGGCTTGTCGGCGTAGGAGTCGGCATGCCGGTTGGGCGGCGTCAGGCTGGCCAAATCGTATTAGGCAACCGCCGTTCTTGTCATCGATGTCGTGCTGCACGGGGAGGGGGGGAGTTTACAGACGTGTGCCACAACGCTTCGGCAAGAGCAGGAGGATGAGGAGGATGAGGATAACCAGTGTAAACCCAAGACTTATCAACGATGCTGCAATGAACCCTCCCTCCAAGTTCCCTCATTCATAGGTTCCTGTAAGGATTTCTCTTCACTGCGAGAAGAGCCCCGTTGGAAGACAGCCGTCAAAAAAGATAAGCCGTGTCAAAGCACCATTCTTGGGACTTCAACGCCGCGAATCAACTTTATTGTTGCGACCTGACGATCCTTACTCGTGCCAAAACACCGTTTCTGAGACGTGAGCATCGCGAATCAATGCCGCTCCCTGAGAATTCTAAACCGTGCCCAAACACAATTTCTTGGACGTCAGCCAGGAGTATCCTTGAACAACTGTTCAGACGAGTGTGCGCGGCGCCAAGGTGAGAGCCACATTTCGAAAACGGCCCGCCCTCCATCCGTGAATCTCTTGCAGCCTTTTCAAACACATGTGCGCGGCGCTAATGCGAGATCCACGTTGTGAAAACGTCCCGCCCTTCATCTGTGAGATTCTTGCAAAGTTATAATACGAATGTGCGCGGTGCTAAGGCGAGAGCCACATGTTGAAAACGGCCCGCCCTCCATCCGTATTTTTTGCAAAGTTGTAAAACGAATGTGCGCGGCGCTCAGGCGAGAGCCTCATTAAAAAACGACCCGCCCTCCATCCATGAAAGTGTGGTAGATTTCGAGCTTGAGGATCAGAAATGGCGAGGAAATCTCATGCGAAGCGCACGGCCCGTTCTACCGACCCGTCTCGGGGTGCGACAAGGAGGAGTTATGTATAAGGAAGAGGGGGTATGAGGAGGAGGAGGAGGAGGAGGAGGAGGAGGAGGAGGAGAAGGAGGAGAAGGAGAAGGAGGAGGAGGAGGAGGAGGAGGACACCTACGACGATGAGGTCGAGGACAAGTGGGCGAGTAACTTTTGATGGCGGGAGCCTTTGGGGCCGGGATGAGGAAGGAGAGCGGGAGGTTGCAGGAGGGCAGAGTTGCAGGAGGGAGCTGGAGGAGGGCGGCGGGGACCGGAAGCGGCAGTGCCCTCCTTCCTCGGTCCTGCCCGCTCCCTCCGAGCTCCCTCGTCCCCGCCCCCGTCGCTGGGCGGAGGCCAGAACACCCCCTCGTGGCGCACTTCGTGTCGACCCTGGCGCGCGCTCCCCCCGCCGCGCCCCCCCCCACCGCGGCGGCTGCGGGCGCCGGGCTCTGCCGCGGCCTCGCCGGCGGGGCGGGGCCTAAGCAGGGGGCCCCCGCCGCGGATGCCGTTCCAGATCCGCCGCCGCCAGGGAAGCCGCGGTCTTTGACCCCCTGTGGGGGGGCCCATGGGCTTCGGCGCCGCTCGAGGGGCCGATGGCCCTCCCCCCCCCCGGGGAGGCAGAGGCACATGGCTCCCCCAGCTGCGGTTGGTCGGCGTTCGACCTCACGATGCAGTCAGCGATGGTCACAGGCTGGGGCAAGGCGAACCTGTCTGCCCCACGCCCTCCGCCCTGCTTCGGCCTCTCTTTGGCGCGTGGCCACCTCGCTCCGCCCACCCCCGTGGCGCCGAGCAGTGCGCCGTGCAGCTCTGCAACTTTGGATCGCCGAGAGCCCGACCATGAGCTGCCCCAGCCCACGCACGGGTCTCCTCCTCCTCCTCCTCCTTCTCCTCCTCCTCCTCCTCCTCCTCCTCCTCCTCCTCCTTAGGGTGTCGTCCTCGCTTTGTAATTTACCAGGGACTGCGGCCTCGGGGGCGCCAGCGCGGTGTGGTTTGCCAGGGAGTGTGGCCTCCCGCCCCCCCGCCGCTGGGTCGCCCAAGCTTGGCGCGGTGTTGTCCCTTCCCCCCCCGGGTCCCTGAGGGTGTGGTCTCGCGCTGTGGTGCAGAGGTCCAGAGGTCATCGTTGTGTTTGGTCCTCGTCCTCGCCGTCGTCGTCGTCGTCGTCGTCGTCGTCGTCGGTGTCAGCGCCGTCGTCTTCAACATCGTCATCGTCGTCGACGTCGATGTCGTCGTCGTCGTCGATCGGTCGTCGTCGTCGTCGTCGTCGTCGTCGTCGTCGTTGTCGTCGTTGCCGTCATCGTCGTCGCCGTCGTTGTCGTCGACTTCCACGTCGTCGTCGTCGTCGTCGTCGTCGTCGTCGTCGTCGTCGTCGTCGTCCTCGTCCTCGTCCTCGTCCTCGTCCTCGTCCTCGTTCTCGTCCTCGTCCTCGTCCTCGTCGCCGCCGTCCATTCCTTCGCGGGCTGGAGGGGGGGCCGGCGCAGAACCCGGGGACCCATCCCGTCTGGTGGGGGTGGCCGCGGGATCTCGACCCTGGAGCGGATCTTTCCCACAATCACCTACGAAAACATCCGGGGCGCGGCCAGATCCAACTCCCGGCCTCGGTCCGCTTCTGGTGGCTCCATGGCGCGGCTGGCGCACCAACTAACACTCCTCCATCCTGTGGCCCTCCCCCATCGTCTCCACTTCCTCTTCCGTCCACCCCCTCATTCCTGGCCTCGTCGCTCCCGTACTCGTTATCCTTCACTTCGCCCCCGAGCTCTCCCCGCCTTCTCCCACTCCACGTCTCTGCTCCCGTCCTCTGGCTCCTCGCTTCGTTCCCGTAGATGGACAAAAAGGTGGAACCCTTGGCTCCGCTCCCCCCTTCCCCCCCTCTATTCAGAGTTGACCCTGGGCATTCGGGAGCACAGGCATTCGGGAGCAACGTGGAACCCCCAGGGCCTCCAGCAGGCTGGACGCCAACTTTGGGTCTGGGGGGAAGGGAGGGGGGCGAACACGGGATCGAAAACGAAGGGGCTCCACCTTTTTGTCCCCTGACCGTTCCTCTTTCCCTCTCCCCTGTGGGGCTGCTCCCAACGTGCCATCGCCCAGCTGCCGATGGGCCACATCAAGTCCACGCTCTCGGACGACGCCGCGTTCCTGGAGGCCGCTGCGCTGATGCTCTCGGCCCACGTTCCTCGCCTCCGCCACCTCTCGGCAGGAAGAGCTGCGGGAGACCGACGTGACGCTCTCGTGTGTGCCTCGGCCGCGAGCGCACAGGGGGAAAGGGTAGACGGGGCGGGCCCCCACGGAGGGCTCGGACGGCCCCGGGACCTGGAGAAGTTTCCCTGGCCTTCCCCGGAAGACACGGGATCTGACATGTCTTAGTTCGTGTGCGTGCGTAGGATATGGCGCGCGCGCACGCGTGTGTCAGTCTTGGCACTGGCGTGTGCCACGAATACTGCCAGTAGTCGGGGTAACAGGAGGAGCAGAAGGTAGAGAGGGCACGAGGGGCAGGGGGACGAGGAGAAGGGGAGGGGGTCGAGCAGGTGGAAGTGGAGGAAGGGGAGAGGGGCCGAGGTCGAGGAGGAGGAGGAGGATGAGGAGGAGGAGGAGGAGGAGGAGGAGGAGGAGGAGGAGGGAAAGGGGGCGAGGAGCACCTCGCTCTCGCCACCTTCGCTGCCGCCATCGTCACCGCCGCCGTTGCCGCCGCCTCCGCCGCCGCTGCCCCCGACGCCGCCGGGGCAGGCCTTCTCCGCCTCCGACAAGTGGCTCCGCCTCGCCCCCGCCAGCAGCAGGCTGTGAGGGGCCCGCGGAGCCCTTGCCGCCTCGCGCGGGCCCTTGGGCCGGCTGCTCGCGCGCGGCCGGGGCAGGAAGGATGTGGAGGAGGGGGGGGAGGAGGGGGAGGAGGGGGAGGAGGGTTGCCAAGCTCGCAGCTTCAAGGGTACCCGAGCCCATCTCTGAAGAGAAGGCGGCCATGGGAGGAGCACTCGAGACCGTGAGCCTGCGAAACGCATGAGAGTGAGACAGCTAGAACCCATTATTGGGCCGAGGGCAGGCCACTGCCTTAGAGAGTAAGAGGCACGCTAGAAATTCGACGGCTGGTGGCTGGTGCGGTGTGGAAGCGGGGTGCGCACAGGCACCTCCTGCTCGTGAGGGGGCCGGCCGCGGTGAGCCCGATATGATGGGCTTCGGCCACACCTCGGGATGTGGTGCCCAGACCTCCAGCGGGCACTGAGAGTCACCCCGTGCTCTGCCCAAGGGCACCCCCGCCTCAGATGCCGCGGGGTCGGCGCGGCGCACCCATTCCGTGGCGCCTTCACGGGGTGTGTTTTGCCAGGGCAGGTCCAGGGGAGGCCAGGGGAGGGCCAGGGGATGGGAGGGGAGGGGGAGGGGGGCATAAGGTTCAGTCGGGCCTGTCCCTCTACAGGAGGAAGAGTCACGCTGGCGACGATTTGCTCGACTGTGTTTGGACCATGTCCGAGATCTTTATCATTTTTTTGAGGTTTTCTGCCAACATCCGCCTGCAGGAGCACCTGCCCGACCTCAGCATAACGCGCTTTCTGCCCCAGAGGGCAGCCAGACACTCTCCCGTCGCCCTCGCGGGCGAGGCGCCCCGGGGCGCGCTCGGCACTGCGGTGGCCCGCGCCGCGGCCCTCGGCCCCCGGCAGCGCGACGGGCGCGGAGGGCCACGCCGCCGAGCGGCGCCAGCGAGAGGCGCACCGCCCTTCTCGCTGGGCCTGCGCCTGGCCGTCCGGGCCGCCGCGGGATCCCTCGGGAGCGGGCGGGTCCGAGTGCGCCCGTTCGAGTGCCCTCGGACCCCCCGTGGCGGGAGCGGGCGGGTTCAGGGAGCGCCCCGGGGGGCGCCCTCTGGGAGTGCACGCGGTTGCGACGGAGACCGGGAAGAGAAGGCGGGCCGTGCAGAAGCGAGATGAGAGGCGAGATGGGGCGAGGAGAGGGGGGCGAGGAGAGATGGGCGAGATGGGGCGAGGAGAGAGGGGCGAGGAGAGAGGGGCGAGGAGAGAGTGGCGAGGAGAGGGGGGCGAGATGAGTGGCGAGACGGGGCGATGAGAGGGGGGCGAGGAGACCCAGGGGACGGGACTTCACGGCGAAGGTGCGCGTCGCCGAAGGCGAGAGCCGCGCCTCTAAAACGGCCGACCCTCCCTCCGTGCGACCCCTTGGTATTTTTGAGGCTTCGGGGCCATCCGCGGTGAGGAAGTCTCGAGCGAAACGCCGGGACCGCCCTACCAACACACCTGGTGGCGCGACGAGGAGGCATTTGGTTACAAGGAAGGGGCGTGAAGGAGGAGGAGGAAGAGGAGGAGGAGGAGGAGGAGGAGGAGAACGAGGGAGGAGGAAGGAGGAGGAGAAGGAGGAGGAGGAGGAGGAAGGAAACGGACACCCAGTGGACACCCGCCTCAAAGCTGGGTGGGTGCTGGGGTCGCGGCAGCAGGAGGTACAGGGAGGAATAGGAGGGGGATGAGGAGGAGGATGAGGCAGAGAAGGAGGTGGAGGAGGAGGAAATATAGGAAGCACCCGAATACGCATACTACGAATACTATTTAGATGTTAACCAGCGCGGACCCCAACCAGTGGTTTTCTTGCAGTCTAGGTTGTGGAATCTACATGGTGTGAGCTGTGTGGTGGAATACATATGGTGCAATGTATGTGGCGTGACCTATGTGGTGTAAGCTATGTGGTGCAATCGGAGTAGTAGGAGCCAGCGCTATCATCTCTGTGGCGTGAGCTACGTGGTGTAACCTATGCGGTGCAATCTGTGTGGTAGAAACTGTTTTTTTACCCATGACGTGACACATCCCATGCTCTTGCAAACATCCCACCCACCCACCCGCAACTTGGTTTGCAAAACATCTAAAGACCGACTACGACGACACCGACGACAACGACTACGACGACACCGACGACGTCTCCGACGACTTCGACGACGACAACGACGCCGACGCCGACGACGACGAAGACGACGACACCAACGAAGACGACGACGAGGGAGGAGGAAAGACGACGACGGCGACAACGACGGCAACGACGACAACGACGAGGGAGGAGGGAGGACGGCGACGACGCGAACCACGAAAAAGGAGGAAGGACGGCGACGCCGACGACAACGACGAGGGAGGAGGGAAGACGACGACGACAACGACGACGACGACGACGGCGACGAACTAGGAGGGACGACGACGAGACGCCGACGACGGACGACGACGACGAGGGAGGAGGAGGAAGGACGACCACGGCAACAACGACGACGAACACGAGGAAAGACAGAGGACGACGTAGGCGACGACGACGACGGCGACGCGGGAGGAGGGAGGACGGCGACGACGACGACGATGACGACGACGACGACGACGCAAGAGGGCGCGCGCCCACGCTTTTGTTGAAAATTCGTTTGCGAAGCCTTGTGTTTTGTAGGTTTTTTGGACACACGATTTTGAAATACTTCCGAAACCAACGGTTTTTGAAGGATTTCGGCATACGCGCGCGACGCCGTGCGCGTCTGCACTTCGTCCCATTTGTTGCAGAGGATTCTCGCGACGGCACACGCGCAAGGGCGTTCAACAGATTTCGACATGCGCGCTCGCGAAGCCCGTTTAATAGCATGTGGTGAAAATCTTGAAAAACCTAAGGGGTTGTTAAGATTTCGCAAGAGCTCGCAAGAAGCTTTTTTTAGAACACCAGTGTTACGAAACCCTGTGTGTTTTGTATGTTTTTTTTTTTTTTTTTTTTTGAAAACTCGATTTCGAAATCCTTCCAGTACCGAAGGTTTTGAAGGATTTCGGTATGCGCGCGCGGCGACGCGCGCGTGTGCACTTCGTCCCGTTTTTTTTTTTTTTTTTTTTTGTTGCAAGGGATTTGTGAGCAAGTGTTATGTTAGAACAAACAATGTCACCGCATACTGTTTTTTACAAAGGGAACCTCAGGGGGGGATACCGCCCCCCGGGGATAGTTTAAATTCATGTTTAGGATGGACATGTGGTCAAAATCATATATGATTTACAGACCCGAGAGGTGAACCGATAACGCGGGGGGGGGGGGGTAGATCCTATTCTGTTTTTAGAAAAAAGAATTCATGGAATCGTCTATGTGGTGTGGGAAACATGGTGTAAGCTATGTGGTACACTTAATATTTGGCCGTCTTGAAGCTGTCCTCGCACCCGCAAGTTGGTCGCAAGACCTCTTAAGACAAGGCCGTGACGGTACGTACCACATGACATTTGGCCACGACACCGACGCCGACGACGACAGCGACAATGACGACGACGGCGCCGCCGACACCGACTACGACGACACCGACGACGTCTCCAACGACTTCGACGACGACAACGACGACACCGACGACGACGACGACGACGACGACGTCAACGACGCCGACGACGACGACGACGACGACGGCGACTACGACGACACCGACGACGTCTCCGACGACTTCGACGACGACAACGACGCCGACGCCGACGACGACGAAGACGACGACGACGTCGCCAACGAACACGACGACGAGGGAGGAGGAAGGACGACGACGGCGACAACGACGACAACGACGACAACGACGAGGGAGGAGGGAGGACGGCGACGCCGCGAACGACGAAAAAGGAGGAAGGACGGCGGCGCCGACGACGACAACGACGAGGGAGGAGGGAAGACGACGACAACGGCGACGACGACGACGTCGACGAACTAGGAGGGACGACGACGAGACGCCGACGACGGACGACGACGACGAGGGAGGAGGAGGAAGGACGACCACGGCAACAACGACGACGAACACGAGGAAAGACAGAGGACGACGTTGGCGACGACGACGACGACGCGAGAGGAGGGAGGACGGCGACGACGACGACGACGACGCAAGAGCGGGCGCGCACGCTTTTGTTGAAAGTCCGTGTTGCGAAACCTTGTGTTTTTGTAGGTTTTTTGGACACGATTTTGAAATCCTTTTGAAACCGATGGATTTTGAAGGTTTTCGGCATACGCGCGCGACGACGCGCGCGTCTGCACTTCGTCCCGTTTTTTGCATAGGATTTTCGCGACGGCACACGTGCAAGGGCGTTCAACAGATTTCGACATGCGCGCTCGCGAAGCCCGTTTAATAGCATGTGGTGAAAATCTTGAAAAACCTAAGGGGTTGTTAAGATTTCGGCATGCGCGCGCGACGACGCGCGCGTGTGCACTTCGTCCCGTTTTTTTGCAAGGGATTCATGAAGACTGTTATGTTAGAACAACAAATGTCACCGCATAGTGTTTTTTACAAGGGACCCTCAGGGGGGGGTACCAGCCCCCCTTGGATAGTGTAAATTCATATTTCGGATGGGCATGTGGTCAGAATCATGTATGATTTGCATACCCGAAAGGGGGAGTGATAACGCCGGGGGGGGGGGGTAGATCCTATTCTGTTTTTTGAAAGGAGAATCTATGTGGCAGGAGCTAACGTACTCATCTATATGGTGCGAGCTATTTGGTGTAAGCGTCCTCGTGGAACCCTTTTCGGGCGTCTTTGGGGCAGCGTGGGCGGTGTGGAAACCATGCAGGTTAGTTAGGATGTCTTTTCGGCGTACTGGGGGTCAGGGGGCGCGGCATCTTGGGTTTCTTGGAAGGCAAGGGATGTAAAGTTCGAGGCTCCAGAGGCCCATGGATGCGTTCATGAGCTCGGGGCCCGCTCCCCCCCTTCAAACGCGATTTTGGGCCCCAGGGATCAGGGACAGTGGGAGGAGCACAGCCAAAGTCCGGGCACGCGGGGGTCTGCGGATAAAGCGAGAGTGCGGGGTGCCAGGGCGATCGCCACGTTTTTTGGGAGCGTGCCGCCACGCATCCGTGAAACATTGTTTTGAGAGTGGTTGATTTATGTGCGCGGCGCACATAGAAAGTGCATGTTCCAAAACGATCCGCCCTGTATCCGTGTATGGGCATCTTCCGTGATGGAGTCTGGGGCCAAACAACGGGCTCGTCCTAGCGACGCGCTTGGTGGTGCGACGGGAGCGATACATATCTATCTTGGAAAGAGGAGGGCAGTGGGATAATTATGATGGTGATGGCGATGATGATGATGGTGATGATGATGACAATGATGACGATGATCACGATGCCAATTGTGATTATGACGACGATGATGACGGCAACGGTTGTTGTGGTGTGATGGTGTGCTGTTGATGATGATTGTGATGATGCTGAGTATGATGATGCTGCTGTTGATGATGATGCTATTGATGACGAGGGTGATGGTGATGATGGTGATGATGATGATAGCGATGGTGATGCTGATGATCATGGTAATGATGGTCATGCCGATTGTGATGATGATGCTGTTGATGATGATGCTGATGATTATGATGTTGCTGCTGACGATTATCATGATGATGATGTTGATGATTCTGATACTGATTATGATGGTGATGAACATGATGATGATGACGAATCTGATGATGCCGATGATGATGGTGATGATGATGGTGATGGTGGAGATGATGATGATGATGATGATGATGATGATGATGATGATGATGATGATGATTCTGATGATGATGATAATGATGATGCTGCTGATGATGACGATGATGATGATGATGATGATGATGATGATGGTGGTGGTGGTGGTGGTGATGATGCTGATTGTGATGATGATACTGCTGATGATGATTTCATTGGTGGTGGTGATGATGATGCTGGTGATGATGGTGATGCGGTTGTTGCTGCTGCTGCTGCTGCTACTACTGTTGACGATTATTGTGCCGACGCTGATGCTGCTGCTGATACTGCTGCTGCTGATGATGGCGATGTCGATGAAGTGTTGATGGTGGGTGGTGATGAAGGGGATGGAGGAGGAGGACGAGGAGGAGGAGGAGGAGGAGGAGGAGGAGGAGGAGGAGGCGGAACGGTGGAGCGGAATAGTCGGACAGTACTGGGTGTCTCGGACTAGCGCCCCCTGCGGGGCCTCCTCCGTTTTTTTCTTTTGGTGCTAGAGCCGCGCGCGCGGCCAACGCGGTGCGAAGGCACCCGCGCCCCTGTCACCGCCCTTCTGTGAAGAGGAGGGCTGGAAGAGGAGTGCAGTGGGGTCAGGGGATAAGACATACCTTTACCGAGACTCTACCCTCGTTTACATATTCTTGGGCCTCCTGGGGGCCCTCGTCGCCACAGCTGGATTCGCTAACGCATCCTAGGAGAGGTCTGGGGCTTCGCGGTATCGGAATCGGTATCTTTCTGGTCCCCCATGGGAGGAGTGGGATGACGAGGAGGAGTCGGAGGGTTTTTGACTCCGCGAAACTCGGCGAGCTATGGATTGGGAAAGACGTGCCGGCCCATCTGCCTTCACGCTGCGCCGGCTGCGCGTTGCAGGACCCCACCCCCCGCCACGCGGCTCTGGCGCGAGCCGCCCGTCATCCAGTCAACATTGTCATGAGCACGGCCATCGTCAGCACAGTCATCGTCAACGCCACCATGATCATGGCCGTACGTGCCAGCAGCATCAGCACCACGGACCCGTCAGCTGGCACGTGCGCGCGCGCGCGCGCCGCCTCCCTCACTTCAGACCGCGACGCCGCGGGGCGCGCGCCGCCGCCGCCGCCGCGGGGCGGGCGCCGGCGGACTTCGGGCCGCCGCGCGCGAGGGACGGAAAGAGCCTCCTTCTCCTGGTTCTCCTCCCTGTTTCTCTTCCTGCTCCCTCCTCCTCCTCCTCCTCCTCCTCCTGGGCCGGGCGCGGGCGAGCGGGCGCCGCGCCGTTGCGCGCGCGAGGGCGCGGGTTGTGCTCGGCCGGCCCTCCCTCGCGCGTGCGGCGCTGTCGTGCCCGCCGCCGCGGGGGAGGAGGGCGGGTGCGGGGAGGAGGGTGCGCGGGGGAGGATGGGGGGGCAGGTGGGGGGAGGGGAGGAGGACAGTACATGGACATTATATTCGAACCCTGTGGCCCAAGATGCCCCCAAGACCGCCGAAATTAATATTGATGGCGTGGCGACGGGGGGGGCGTGAGTGGACAGAACTATTCGAACCCCAAAGCACCGCCTTTACTGAGATCAACATTGATGTCGGGGGCGCGGGGGTGATGTAGAATCTCCCTCAAATGTGTAAGGGTTCGAATATATTGTCCATGTACGGGGGGGGTGACCTTCGGCTTTCCCTTTTTCATTGGGCCTTCGGGAGCTCTTTGGCCAGAGCGCGAGCCAGAAGAGGTCCAGGGGAGGGGGGGAGGTGTGGTGGAGGTCAAGCTAGCCAGCTCGAGCGAGTCAAGCATGGCATGCCCATTCCCACCCGCCCTCCCACAACATAAGAAACAGTGATGGCACAACTGGGGGCTGCGCGGGCATTTAAGTCCGAGTGGAGGATACCCCAGAACACCGCATTGACGTCCGCGCGGGATGCGCGCATCGTCCCATTCCCGCCACGCATTTCGCATCGTCGACGACAAGACTGGCCATGATGAAACGAACAACGGACACGTTCCGCCCTCCCACACCATAAGAAACAATGCTGGCGCAACTGGGTGCTGGCACGTAGTGGTAGTAGTAGTAGTAGTAGTAGTAGTAGTAGTAGTAGTAGTAGTAGTCGTAGTAGTTGCTGTAATAGTAGTTGTAGTAGTAGTAGTAGTAGTAGTAGTAGTAGTAGTAGTAGTAGTAGTAGTCGTAGTAGTAGTAGTAGTAGTAGTAGTAGTAGTATTAGAAGTAGAAGTAGTAGTTGTTGCTGTAGTAGTAATTACTGTAATGGTTGTAGTAGTTGTAGTCGTAGAACTAGTAGTGGTAGTAGCTGTGGTAGTGGTAGTAGTAGTAGAAGTAGTGGTAGTAGTCGTCGTAGTAGTAGTAGTAGTAGTAGTAGTAGTAGTAGTAGTAGTAGTAGTAGTAGTAGTAGTAGTAGTAGTAGTAGTAGTAGTAGTAGTAGTAGTAGTTAGTAGTAGTAGTAGTAGTAGTAGTAGTAGTAGTAGTAGTAGTAGTAGTAGTAGTAGTAGTAGTTAGTAGTAGTAGTAGTAGTAGTAGTAGTAGTAGTAGTAGTAGTAGTAGTAGTAGTAGTAGTAGTAGTAGTAGTAGTAGTAGTAGTAGTAGTAGTAGTAGTAGTAGTAGTAGTAGTAGTAGTAGTAGTAGTAGTAGTAGTAGTAGTAGTAGTAGTAGTAGTAGTAGTAGTAGTAGTAGTAGTAGTAGTAGTAGTAGTAGTAGTAGTAGTAGTAGTAGTAGTAGTAGTAGTAGTAGTAGTAGTAGTAGTAGTAGTAGTAGTAGTCGTAGTAGTAGTAGTAGTAGTAGTAGTAGTAGTAGTAGTAGTGTAGTAGTAGTAGTAGTAGTAGTAGTAGTAGTAGTAGTAGTAGTAGTAGTAGTAGTAGTAGTAGTAGTAGTAGTAGTAGTAGTAGTAGTAGTAGTAGTTAGTAGTGGTAGTAGAGTGGGGATACGCCAAGGGTAGTAGTACTAGTAGTACGAGTAATAATACGAGCCGTATAAGCAGAAGTACTACAGGTAGTACAAGTACTCGTACGAGTAGTAGTACAGAGTAGTAGCACTATGGAAGTAGAAGTACTAGTAATACTTGTACTACTGCTAGACTAGTAGTAATTCCATTGGTCGTACAAGCAGGAGTAGCAGGTGTAGTAGTAGTAGTAGTAGTAGTAGTAGTCGTAGTAGTAGTAGTAGTAGTAGTAGTAGTAGTCGTAGTAGTCGTAGTAGTAGTAGTAGTAGTAGTAGTAGTAGTAGTAGTAGTAGTAGTAGTAGTAGTAGTAGTAGTAGTAGTGGTAGTAGTAGTAGTAGTAGTAGTAGTAGTAGTAGTAGTAGTCGTACCAATGGTACTGGTAGCACTAGTCCGGATGGGAGGGCCCGCAGCCCGCATGGACGTCCGCGCGCGATGTGCGCCGCGTCCCATTCCTGCCACATATTTCGCATCGTCGGCGACAAGGCCGGCCATGCTGAGAGGAAAACACGAAGACTTTGTATTGATTTGTTACAGTCAGGGTGGGCGGGCCCAGATTGCCTGCCGCGCGCGATGTGCGCCGCGTCCCATTCCTGCCACGCTTTTCGCATCGTCGACGACAAGAAAGACGATGTTGAGAAGAAAAACGGCCACTTTGTAATGATTTTTACAGTCCGGATGGGAGGTCCCGGATTGGGCCGCTATCGGCCGGAATACGAGGTAGGTGGGGGTATATTCTCATAAGGAACAAGGATGGGGAGAGGGAGGAGGAGGGGGTTGCGGAACATTTGGGGGACTTTGGGGAGGTTTTCTCGACATAGGCTTGCCTATATGAGTCCAACCTCGATCCTGGGAGAACTGGTCCACTGGCCCCCTCCCTGTTTTGCCCCTACACGCGTCCTTTGTTGCGCCTGGCTGCCTCTGTTGCGCATGGCTTCCTCCGCTATATGTACGATTTTCGATCCAGTTGTTTGCCGCAAGTCTCGCCACCGTGCCAGTCCAGCTTTATCGGTGCTCTTTACGCGAGGGAGCACAGAGGTCCTAACGTGTGACATCTTGGAGATCGAGGCTTGACAGACCCGTAACACGTGGCGCGTTTTTCGCAGCGCCGTCTTGGGGGCGTTTTTGGAGCAAGGTGGTCGACGCCGTCATATGTGCACCTTCGCAGTGTCGGGGTTTTGGTGCATGCTCGAATTCTGTGAGTCCGTCGGGGGGGATGGTGCTGAGGATGATTCGATGACGATGATGATGAGAATGATGATGATCATGCTGATGGTTGTGTTGAGGGTGATGACGAGGACGGTGATGGGGATGATTCCCCTTGTGATGATGACGATGATGATGATGATGGTGATGATTCTGATGATGATGGTGAGGATGGTGAGGGTGTTTTTGGTGATAATGTCTATGATCAGGTGGAGGACGATGGTGATGATTAGGAGGACGATGATGATGATGCTAATGATGCTGATATGAGGATGTTGACGATGATGGTGATGGTGATGATGACGACGACGATGATGATATGAGGATGATGCTGATGATGCTCATGCTGATACTGATGATGCTGATGGTGTCGTTGATGATGACGAGGAGGAAGAGGAGAAGGACACGCCCATGACGCGTCAACGATATTTCAATAAACCCTCCCTCCCTCCAAGATCCCACTGCACAGGCCCCTGATCGAACTTTCTTTTCATTGCTAGAAATGGACCAGTAGGAAACAACCGTGTGAGACTCTTCAATCGTGCCAAAACGCTGCTCCTGAGACTTCAACGTCGCGGATCAACGTGATTGCTGCGTCCTGATAACTTTTTGACTTGTGCCAGAATGAGGTCCCTGGGACTCAACACATTGACGAATCTTTACACATACAAGACGAATATGCACGGCGCTAATGCGAGAGCCACAATTTGAAAAGGAACCGCCCTCCATCCTGGAATCTCCTGCAAACTTTTAAGACGAATGTTCGCGGCGCAAAGGCGACAGCCACATTTTGAAAAGGAACCGCCCTCCATCCATGAAGCGTTTGCAACTTTGAAAGACGAGTGTGCGCGACACCAAAACGAGAGCCATACTTTGAAAGGGGATCGCTCTCCATCCGTGAATGTGTTGCAGACTTTATGATGATTGTGCGCGGTGCTAAGGCGAGAGCCACATTTGGAAAACGGCCCGCCCTCCATCCGTGAAGCTGTCGGTCTTTTTCAGCCCATGACCAGCATTGGCGAGGGATTCTCAGGCGAAGCGCCCGTTCCGCCCTACCGACACGTCTGGGGGTGCGACAGGGAGGAATCATGTTTTAGAAACACAAGCGGGGAAGGAGTAGGAGGAGGATGAGGAGGAGGATCAGGAGGAACGTCGTCGCAGGTGACAGCTGTCGTCTTCAATTCTTGAGGAGCCCTCATGGACCTGATTTGGGCAGTCTTGGGGCCTCTTTGGAGCCTCGTGTGGGCCGTTTCCGGGCCTCTTGTGGGCCTCCTGAGGGCCTCCTGAGGGCCTCCTGAGGGCCTCTTGGGGCGGAGGGCTCGAATCGTCGGTTCGTGTCCTTCCTCTTGGGTCCTTCTTGGGGCCGTCGTGGGGCCCGCTTCGGCCGTGTTTGGCGCCCTTCAGGCTGTCTTGGGGCCCTCTTGCGCAGTGTTGCGGCCCTCTAGGGGGCCTTTTGGGCAGTCTTTGGGCAGTCTTGGGGGCCTCTTGGGCAGTCTTGGAGCGTCGTAAGCTCGAAAAGCCGAGAACTCCTAAAACATTGAAGCACTTACGGAACACAGTAAATTTTGGGCTTATTGGGGGCCTTTTTGGGGTCTCCTGGGCCTACCGGGGCTCTTGGGGCGGAAGGCTTGAATTCTCGGTTCGTGTTCCTCTCTTGGGCCCTTCTTGGGGTTGTCTCGGGGCCCTCTTGGGCCGTCTTGGTACTCTCTTGGGGGCCTCTTGAGCCGTCTCGGGGCGGTCTCGGGGGGCTCTTGGGCCGCCTTGAGGTGTTGGAGGCTCGAGAAGGCGACAACCCCCAACAACACCGACCGAACATCAATGATTTGTATTTCTCGGGGCCCTCCAGGGGGCCTCTTTATGGGCCTTTTCTGGTCCTCTTGGGGCGGAAGGCTCGAATTTTCGGTTCGTGCTCCCCCTCTTGAGCCCCTCTTGGGGCCTTCTTCTGGAGGCCCTCTTGGAGATTGTGGCCTCGGGAGCGCGAACTCATGACATGCCACGAGGGAGGGTGGCCTCAAGGGGGAGGGGCCTTCATGCGGGGCAGCGTGATGAGAGGGGGGTAGTGGGGGGGGGGGGGGACACCCCCCTAACCGAGGAAAGAGCCAGCAAACCGAGGAAACCCAACCCCCGAACCGAGGAAAAACCCAGACCGCGGAAAGCGCAAACACGGCGTGAAAAGCGCGCCCCAGCAGAAACGACGATGACGCGCTCGCTTTGGAGCGAGCCATAAGCGCGCCTTGTAGTGTTTCTACGCATTTCTCATGGCAGGGGCGACGGGCCAGAAATAAATGGGGGGGGTTAGAAGATTTGCAGAAACTTTTCAAAACAGCAATCGGCATTCCAGCACGCCCCAGCGCGCCAGAGGGAGCACGGTGGCAGATGTTTGCCCGCACGTGCGTCCTCTGTTGTGCATTGCTTTCTATGTTGCGCATGGTTTCCTTTGCTAGCGTCGTCTGTTGCGCATGCATTTCTGTTGCGCATGGCTTCCTCGACTATCCGCATGACTTCCTCTGTATCCGCATGGCTTCATCTGCTAATACGATGGCTGCTTGTGGCTATCCCAATGGCGTCCCGACAGCCGTCCATCAACCGTCAAACCTAGAAGTAGAGTATACTAGAGTAGGTCATATCGGAGTAAAGCAAAGCAGACAAGAGCAGATGAGTAGAGTAGGGCATAATTGCGTAGAGTAGAGCAGAGCTGACTCGAGTAGAGGAGGGCCGAGTAGGAGTAGGAGTAGAGCCCAGCTAGCCAGCTCGAGCGAGTCAAGCATGGCATGCCCATTCCCACCCGCCCTCCCACAACATAAGAAACAGTGCTGGCGCAACTGGGGACCGACATCAGGTCGGCAAGGTGTTTGGCCACAGCTGATGCAGTCGCGATGGCGGTTACCGATAAGAAATCCCTGGCGCGTCTCAAAGACTGCGCTGGCATTTCAGCACGAGCCGAAGAGGCCCCACGAAGCCTCAGGAGTCCCCAGGAGGTCCCAGGAGAAGCCCCAGCGACCTCCAGGAAGCCCCAGGAGGCTTCATGAAGGCCAAGGAAGCCCCAGGTAATTCCAGGAGGCTTCAGGAAGCCCTAGGAAGTGTCAGGAAGCCCCGGGGGAATCCCAGGAAGCCTCAGGATGCTTCAGGAGGCTCCAGGAGGATCCACGAGTCCCTGGGGAAGCACCAGGATGTCCCAGGAGACCCTGGGAGGCCCCATGAGGCCCTAAGCGCTCGACGAATTGGCGAGCGAAGAATGTGCGCCGCGCCCTAGCGGGAACGCAATTTTCAGAAAACATGCGCGCGGCGCCGAAGCGAAAAAGACATTTCGCCCTGTCGCGCGCGATGTGCACCGCGCCCCCTTTCTGCCACGCATTGCGCAAAGCCGACGACAAGAACATCCCCACTGAGAAGAAACATATCGACTATGTATGGTTTGACAGGTCGGATGTCCCCTCCCGCTTGGGGTTGCCCCATACGTCCGCG
The DNA here is from genome assembly GCA_963575745.1 of Prorocentrum cordatum. NCBI lineage: Eukaryota > Dinophyceae > Prorocentrales > Prorocentraceae > Prorocentrum > Prorocentrum cordatum. Next base: position 147,891 of record CAUYUJ010016883.1, read on the forward strand.
CGCGATGTGCGCCGCGTCCCATTTCTGCTGCGAATTTCGCATCGTCGACGACAAGAAAGGCCATGTTGAGAGAACAACGACGATTTTGTATTGTTTTTTGAAGTTCGGATGGGAGTGCCCGGATTGACGGCCGCGCGCGATGTGCGCCGCGTCTAACTCCTGCTGCGCATTTCGCATCGACGACAAGAAAGGCCATGTTGAGAGAAACAACGGCGACTTTGTATTGACTTATTACAGTTAGGATGGTATGGCCCGGATGGAACGAGTAGAGTAGGGTAGATCATAGTACAGTAGAGCCGACTAGACTAGAGTGGGGCAGAGTAAGGTGGATGGCAGAGCAGAGTCGGGTATACTAAGCACGTTAGAGTAGTGTAGTGTGGAGAAGAGCACGCCCCAGCCCAGTCCATGATCGAATGGCCTTCGGCCCATCCCGCCACCGGGCCTGGGTTGTGGCTATGAAGCTTATTGAATCGCTTCGCTCATTCCGCCGGCCCGTGATATGGCATCGCTGGTTTTTGTCTGTGTGTTCGTTGCCCATGTTGCGCTCTTGGGGGCGGGTGTCGTTCGGACGCGTTGCGTGGGGAGTTTTGATGGTGAAGCAGTTCCCTGGGGGTCGTCTCTCGATGGGGCGAAATAGAGTCGTCGTCAAGATGCTTCTTTGGGGGGCCTCTTGGGGTCTGTTGAGAGGCCGTTCGGGGGCGCCTGGGAGACATGTTTGAAGCCTTCTGGGGCTTCTTTTGGGCCTCCTGGGAGTCTCCTGGGGCCTCTTGGCGACATCTTGGGGCCTCTTGGAGGCCTCTTGGGGCCTCTTTGGGACCTCCTGGGCGCCTTCTGGGACGGAGGGCTCCATTTTTGAGTTCTCGGTATCCCTCCTGAGTCCCTCTTGGGCCCGTCTTGGGGCCTCTTGGTCCGTCTTGGGCGGCACTTGGGCCGTCTTGAGGGCTCTCTTGGGTCGTTTCGGCGCCGTCTTGGGAGCTTCGTGGGCCGTCTTGGAGCGGTCTTGGGGGCCTCTTGGGCCGTCTTGGAGCGTCCGGAAGCCGAAAAAGCCAGAACACAAAAAACATCGAAAAAACCAATGAAAATCAACGATTTTGGCCTCTTGGGGCTCTCTTCGGAGGCCTCTTGGAAGGCTCTTGGGGCGTCTTGGAGGCCTCTTGGGCTGTCTTGGGGGCCTTTTGGGCCGTCTTGGGGTCATCTTCGGCGTCTTCGAGCGCTCTTTGGGCGTCTCGGGGGCCTCTTGGGCAGTCTTGGGGGCCTCTTGGGGCACTCTGCGCGCGCTCTGGGGAGCCTGAGAGGCCGCACACAGAAGGAAAACTATCTCTGAGTAGACTTGGTCGGGCGGCGGTCGGGCGGCGGTCGGGCGGCGGTCGGGCGGCGACCGGGCGTTGGTCGGGGTACTTTTCGCCGGGGGACCCCCAGGGGCCGCCCCGCGCGCGCGAACTAGAAATACTGTTAATACTGTTAACCAGTTACCGGAGATCTTAGCTCGCCCTGGCCCGTTGGTCCCGCCACCGGGCCTGGGTTGTGGCTATGAAGCTTATTTGGTGTTCGCTGGGATCTCGTGGGCGGCCCCTCGAGGCCCCTTGGAGGCAGCGTGGAAGCCTGTTGGGGGCCGTTGTGGGGCTTCTTCTGGGCCCCTTGGGGCCTCTTGGGGGCCTCTTGGGGCCTCTCGGGCGTCTCTTGGAGCCTCCTGTGGGCTTTTTGGGGCGGAAGGCTCGGATTGCCGGTTCCTGTTCCCTCCCTTGGGTCCCTCTTGGGGCCGCCTTCGGGCCCTTTATGCCGTCTTGGGCGTCTCTTGGGCCGTCTTGGGGCGGTCTTGGGCAGTCTTCGGGCCCTCTTTGGGGTCTCTGTTGCATGTTTGGAGTGGTCGTGGGTTTTTCTTTTTGAGCCGTCTTGGAGCGTCGGACAGCCGAAACGGCGAGACCGCCCACATTCTTGAAACACCTCAGGGGGTCAACGACTTTTGCCTCTTGAGGCCGTCTTGGGAGGCCTCTTAGAGGCCTTTCGGGGCGTCTTCGGAGCCCCTTGGACCATGTTGAAGCCATCGTGGGCGCCTTGGAACGATCTGTGGGCGTTGTGGGGCCTTTTTGGGTCGTTTTGGGGGCCTAGTGGGGCCTCGTGGCCCGTTTTGCACCACCACATGATATCACCACACCACCATATCACCGTCACCATCATCACCATCAAGCTCATAGCCATATTCATTATAATCATCATCATCAGCATCCGCATCATCATCCTCACCAGCATCACCATCATACTCATCGTTATCGTCATCGTCAACATCATCAGCATCAACATCCGCATCGTCATCATCATTATTTCCACCATCGCCAGCATCATCATCATTATCATCATCTTCATCATCGTCAGCACCATCATAACCATCAGCATAAACATCATCAGCATCATCGTCATCATCGTCGTCATCATTGTCGTCATCCTCATCACCATCATATCATCATCCGTAACCATTTTGGCTCACGACATTGGCTGAAGATGGTGCGCCTGTGGGCAAGGATGCGGTCCTTAGGGCTGGCCTTCGCCGGCGCGCCGCTTCCTGGGTCAGGGGCCAAGTGCAATCTTTCAGAGCGGTCCCACGGGCGACAGCGCTTCCATATCCAATCGTCCCTCGGACCCGACCGAGCCAGCATTCGGGGGCCCAGGCGCGCGCCCGTGGGCTCGACCGATTGGTGGAGCGGCAGGGCGCGGAGGTAGGGGGCAGCAGCCTCCGAGCGGCACGGCGAACAGCAGCCGCAACTGGGGCTGCCCGAAGTGCGAAGCCAAAAAGAATTGGGCATCCCGAAGCACGTGCACAGAGTGCGGATATGATGGGTGGCGGGGGTCTCAAGTGTCGGATGGCTGGTGGAGCGGAATGTCAGCCTTGGACGACAGAGAACGGCAGGAATTCAATCAGCTGCGACGGCGCGCCAAGATGACCGAGTCCGTCAAGGGCATGGGCAGGGGCGCCGCAGACCAGGACAACAGGAACAGCGACTGGGCACCGACGGCGGCAAGCAGGAGCAGGTCGGGCAGCTGGGCAAATTGCGGTCGGAGATCAAGAAGTTGGAAGGGGCGGCTGGCGCAGAGGGCACTTTCGAGGCCAATCAAGCAGTGGCGCGCACCCAGCAGCAGGGCTGAACCTAAACGGTGCTTTTCGTTTTCATTTTGCTCTCGTTTTCCACCGTTTTGTCTTCAATGCGCCTCTAACGCAAAACGAAGTCGGAACGAAAGCGGCCCGCGGAATCGCAAAAACACCGTTTGGGTCCGCCCCTGCCCAGCAGGCCCACATCGCCCAGGAGCGCCCCCTATCAACGCAGCTCGGAGAATTCCAGCGGCGACAGCGGACTCAGCGCGCCAGCGCCGAAGCACTGGCGAAGCAGCTCGACGCGGTCGCCGCGGAGCTCACGAAGCTCGAGCAGAAGCGGGGGGAGCCGCAGTCCAATCATGGCGCCTCGCACGCTGCTGGGTCGGAGATCCAGCAGTTGCCCGGCGGACTTCTCGCAGCGCGCGCTCGCGAGGGAGCAGGCGCGCGACGCGCTGGCGAAGGTGGGCCCGCAGCCGCCGCCCGCCCTGCAGCCAGGGCAAACGCCGCGTCGAGGGCAGCAGCGGGCGGACCCGACGTGCCACCTGAAGAGCAAGCCAGGAAGTTCATCGCCTCCATGGACAGAGCGGCCGAGTTCCTCGCCCTTGGTTTCTGCAAGGAGTGGGGGGGGGCAGGTCGCCCCCATGCGCGCTGCGGCAGAGGAGTTTGTCGAGCCCCGCGACGCAGGCGACGGCAGCGGCTCCGAGGTCCACTTTGACGAGAACGCCCTGGAGGCTCGAGTCGACCCCGCCATGGGCGAGGGCGAGCTCGGCGATGGGGGCAGGTGCCGAAGGGGGCGAATGAACAGCAAAGGGCGCGGCCGTGGGCGCCGGCGCCAGCGACGCCGCTGCTCGTCGCCATGACGAGCAGCGTGAGCTTCTGGAAGGGCTGCTCGGCATTGCGCGCGTCGAGCGGGGGGGGGGGAAGCGCTCCTAGGAAATTGCCTGCCACCCCTCGCGCATCCCCTGCGCGCCCCTTGCGACGCGCGGGAAGTGCCGCGCCTGCCGCGCCCCGCGACCCCGGGGCAGATGGAGATTGAAGTGAGGGGCCGCCCTTTGCGCACCCCCTTCGGCGCGGAATAAAGTGCCGCGCCTGCCGCGCCTCGCGATTTGACGTGGAGGAACTGCTGCGCCTGCCGCGCCCCGCGACCCCGAGACGGATGCAATGCCGCGCCTGCGCCGCCCCGCGACCCGGAGACGGAAAACCGCAGCGGTGAGAGACCGCCCCTTGCGCGCCTCCCGCGACGCGGAGAACGCGTCGCGCTTGCCACGCCCCGCGACCCCGGAACGGATAGAGACCGCTGCGAGGGGCCACCCCTTGCGCACCCTTGCGGCGCGGGGGGGCTGCCGCCCCTATCGCGCCCCGCGATCCTGAGACGGATGCAGACTGAAGTGAGGGACCCCCCCGAGCGCGCCCCCTGCGGCGTGGAATAAAGTCCCGCGCCTGCCGCGCGTCGCGACCGCGAGATGCATGGGCGCCGCGGTGAGGGGCCACCCCCTGCGCGCCCCCGCGGCGCGGAGGGAGT
>CAUYUJ010016883.1:162124-194624 GCA_963575745.1 Prorocentrum cordatum
TAGTAGTAGCATCGGCAGTAGTAGTAGTAATAATAGTAGTAGTCGTCGTAGTAGTAGTAGCACCCGCCAGACAATGTGGATTAGGCACCGTCCGTGACTAGGAGCCCGCGGGGAAGAGGCGGGGAGGGGGGTCGGCCTCCCTTGCGGTGGGCGCAGGAGCAGGAGGAGGAGGAGGAGGAGGAGGAGGAGGAGGAGGAGGGGGAGGAGGGGGGAGGAGGAGGAGGAGGAGGATGAGGAGAGGGAGGAGGAGGAGGAGGAGGAGAGGGAGGACGAAGCTGAGGAGGAGGGGGAGGATAGGAGGGTGAGGGGGAGGAGGGGGATGATGAGGAGCAGGAGTGCGAGGAATGAGGAATATGGGGCCACGATGAGGAGGGGGGAACACGATTCGGATGAGGATAACGAGTGAGGGCGCACGCATTGTTTCGACACGCGTAAACGATGCTGCTGCAATACGCCATCCCGTCACATGCCCCATCCTTCAAAGTGCGCGCAGGCGTCCCATTCGTATGGAATGGGACACTGCACGCACTTAGACGGATGGGGGCCGTTGCATTTACGGACATAGTCAGTTTCGATCGGGGCACCCTCGATGTTGGCTGGCAGTTTCGCCAAGGACATCCTCGGCATTCTAGGCGTCGGTGGGCCCCGTGTCCGTTGCCGATTTCGGCCCAAGCTTGGGTTCCATTTTCTCGGGGATCGGCCGACAGCGAAGCTGACGACGCGATGGCGGCCACCCCTGATTCGCCTGTGGACGTGGACGTGTGCGCTCAGTTCGGCTTCTGCCCCCGTCGCTGGCATCGCGTGCAGTCTCGCCACAACGCTTCATTGGCCAAGCTCGTGTCGCACGTGATTCCCGTGCTGTGGTGCTTCGCCCCCGAGCAGCGCGACCTTGTCGCGCTCGAGGTCAAGAAGCAAGGCGGCGCGGTGAGCGGGGCCTGCGAGCACGGCTCCACCATGTTTTTCGATTCGGATCACGGGTGGGCGTGGGACGTCAGGGGGGCCCCTGGCTTCACTCACCTGTTGCGCTTGGCCATGCGCGTTCGCGCAGGCGGCCTGGCGTGGATCAAGCCTGACACGTGGATGTGGATGTACCACCACAGGCACGTCTCGCAGCGGGACGATGCCAACCCAGAGGGTGACCTGGCGAATCCGCTCGTCATCGGGGCGAACGTCGCCGTCGAGCGCTTGTGCACGGTGTCCATCATCATGTGGTTACGCGAGGTGCACTTGGTGTGGGAGCAGCCGCCCAAATCGAGCGTGTGGCAGTTTCCTCCTGTCTCCAAGTTGGTGTCGAACGTGCTCACGTTCCAGACCAAGGTCTGGTGTGTCTCCGATGACGCGACCAAGCCTTACGACACGAATCTGTTCCACAGCGACGCGCAGTTTCGCGAGCTGGAAGGGGTCACCACGACGAAGACGATGTTGATGTGGATGCGGATGATGATGATGATGTTGATGATGATGATGAGGATGATGGTGATGGTGGTGATGATGATGATGCTGATGATGCTGATATCGCTGCATATGATGGTGATCCTGATGCTGATGCTGATGCGGATGATGATGATGATGACGATGATGATGATGATGATGATGATGACGACGACAATGATGGCGATGAGGATGAGGATGAGGATGAGCATGAGGATGCTGAGGCGGAGGAGCAGGAGGAGGAGCAGGAGAAGAGGAGGGGGAGGATGGGGGAGGATGGGACCTCGCAAGGGCGCGTCTGCCGCGGTGGAGCGCTGGCAAGTGATCGTCAAGATTGGGGTGCTTGCCAAGAGCTTGCACGACCTCCATGGGCGCCAGCGCAACATGTTTTCGTATGTGAGGACGCTCCTGGAAGAGCCCCCCCCCGCCCCTCCACCCCAACTATACTGATGCGTGGCGGCGCCGATTCGGGGACAGGGGTCGACCTGTCGACCCAAACTGCCGCCGCCACACACAGAACTTGCGTGTGGGAGGAGGCGTGGGTGGGGGGCTCTTCCACAGAACGCCAGATCGCTCGGGCGCAGCGTCGGCGGCGACACCGTCGGCCTCGTCGGTTTCGGTGGGGGCGTCGCCGAGTTGCGAGGCAGCGTCCGACGGCGCGCCGCGCCCAAAGCGCCGCCGTCGCACATCCAAGAGTTCCCCGCACGCTCCATCGACGGCAACGCAGGGCACCCCGCCATCGACTGCGCCGACGACGAGGCCCTCGGAGACCCCGCGGTCGCCCGAGCCCATGGGGGACCCAATCGCCATCTCGCCCGACAAGGTGGCCTCGTCTACACCGTCGACCCCGTCGGCCCCGCCTGCACCTTCGGCCCCGCCTACGCCGGCACCGACGCCGTTGAGTCCGACCCCGATGAGCCCAGGCGGTGTCGACCTCAGCGACAACAGTTTGAAGGAGTTGGGCATGTGGATGAAGTACAGCCGCTGTTTCTGAGTGCACGCCCACGTTCTGCAGAGGCATGCTCGCGCGGCTCGCGCGTTCGCTCGGCAGCTGGGCGAGTCCTTGGCATCGCTCGGACGCGTGCGTTTTTTTTTTAATCGGCGAGGGCCATCGAGGAACATACTTGATCGTTTGGAGAAAAACCAAGCACGTAACCGAAAACACAGGAAATACACGTCCGAGCGATGGCCAGATTCTGATGTGACAATCTTCTACGAGTAGATGCGAGTTGTCAGTCACAGTGCTTTTAGTTGTGCAAGTGTGATTCCCGCATTTCACACCGCTGACGGGTGGGACTATTTGTCAGGTATGGTCCACGGTGATGTGGATCAGTAGGTTGGGTCGCAGGACTTGGGGTTGCTGTCCTTCTCGCCCCGCGGCACTCATCATGTATCCATCCATGGCATCGTCCGCCTTTGGCCGTGTTCGGGGGCCGAACGTGTGATCGATGTGCAGCGCATGTTTAGACTATAGTGTGCAAGCTGTGTTTGGGAATGCAACCACGCAGTAGATGATTGCATTGAACGTGCAAGCTGTGCTTGGGGATGTGTCGTGCAAACTAGCTGCATTTAACGTGCGAACCGTGCCATGGATGAGCGCAACGTGCAATATATGTTTGGAAATAAACGTGCAAACTTCCATGAACACGTCAGTCTGTCGGTCTGTCTCTTCCTCCTCATCATCCCCCTCCTCGCCCCCGCCCTCGCCAACCTACCCCCCCCCCGTCATTCCCCGTGTCCCGTCTAGCGTGTCGCCCGTAGCCCGTGCCTCACGCCCCCCTGTCCCCACCCCCCGTATATCCCGTTTCCCCTCTCACACTTGCCCATCCTCATCCTCCTCGTCCTCTCTTCCTATGCCCCCTTCGTCGCCAATCCCTCCTCCTCCTCCTCCTCGTGATGTTATCGTAGCGCCGCCGCTCCCTCCGCGATGCGCCGCCCGCCCCGTCGCCCACGCCAGGCTCTCGGCAAATGGATGTTCGCCCAGAAGCGTGAGGCGACAGCCGTCAAGACGGCGAAGATGACGGGGTTGCGCAGCAAGGGGGTCAGCGAGGCGGACCTGCTCGACATGGCCAAGGCCGCCTCGCCACTCCCGACTAACAAGAGGGATCTCAAGGATTGTTTTTTCCTGTTTTTTGGTACGTACTGATGGTGATAGGGTGATGTGGATGATCGGAATGAATATGAGGACAGGGTGGGTGGGTGAGCAGAGAGGGCCAGAGAGGGTGGGCGGGTGGGTCCGCATCGTCGCATGGAAACACCGCTCGATCGAGGATGAGATCGGCATCGGCTCCGACAAAAGAAAGATGACCAAGACTGCCAAGAAGGTCGAGGTCACCACCACCACCCCGCCCCCCAAAGTCAAGCCCGCATCGGCCCAGAAGACGGGGGTTAAGAAGCCAAAAACAGCAGCATCGAGCAAACCATCGTCGGGCGTGGGTGGCTCCACGTGGCTGCCTAAGAAGGCGCACCATCCGTTGTTTGGCGGGTTGTATGCCGTGTATGCGTCTAAGAAATCCTACTGTGTGTACAAGCCGGATGAGGGGTCCAAACCGACGCTCTTGGTGGAGATAACGGAGTCGAAGACCACGACCCACGCCACCGCGCTTCGGGATCTGATGTTGGCCAGTTGTAAGAAGGGCCTCAACAAGGCTCAGACAGTCTCACTGCGCAATTCGACGGTTCCTTCTTACCAGTAGAAGTCGAACGCGTATGATGAGGACAGAGGGCAGGGATAGTCGGTTGGGATGAGATAGATATGCGGGGATTGGTGTCCAGGCGCCCGAGGCGATCGCATCTCTAGAGCGTGGAACGGGGGCCAGGGATTCCCCTGCTCCGCGCCCACATAGCGTGCTGTATCACATGCTCTAATGTTAGGAGCGGTGCTGATGCGGTGTCAGCGCGAGGGCGCTCCAGCTGCATTTGAGCTGCCAGGTGTAGCACTGACAACTATGTGTATGCACAACTTCACCCCGCTTGAGCTAAAAAAAACATGAAAGATTGACCTTGACATCGGGTTGCGCGACGCGGGTCGCGCAGGCACAGTGTCTCGGCGAGGCGAGAGTTTCTCGGCCAGGCAGCATCTATCGTCCAGAGTTTCTCGGCGAGGGTCGTTTCTGTGGCCAGAGTTTATCGACGAGGCAAGTCTTGGAGTGACGTTGGCGATGTTTGGGAAACTGAGCACGCCATGATGTGCAAGCTATGTCTGGGTTAGTAAGGCACAGCGCTGTTGGACTAGAATGTGCAAGCTGTGCTCGGGAATACACAACTCAGTATATGATTGGATCGAAAGTGCAAGCAGTGTTTGGGGATTTCGCGCGCAAGCTATGTTTGGGAATGTAATGTGCAGGCTGTACTTTGTAAGCTAGGGTTGGTGGATAATCGTGCAAGCTATGTTTGGGGATGTATCGTGCAAGCTGGTGTTGGGGATGTCTCGTGCAAGCTGTGGTTGGGTATACACCGTACAATAGATGTGTAATGTGAACATGTCAGTGCAAGCGATGTCGAGCTTGGGGCTACAATTGTGGCTGTATTGTGTAATGCGAGGTGCTGAATGACTATGAGATCGTACGTCAACATACGCACGTCTATAATGACAAGCAAATGCATGCAACATGAACTACCGATGTTTCATTATGCCATACATAATGACGTAGTAAAACCATATATACGTATTGCTGACATACACTGACATACTTGGCAACATAACGAGACAGTGAAACAGTATGGTATAGAACATGCAATTATGCAATTAGGCATATACAGAGTCATAAGTTATACATACACTCATAACACATCACAAATACCACGACATACAAAGTTTTATAACTGATATTATACTACATATATTTAGTTAGAATAAATGCGTTTCGGTGTTTTAATTAATGAACTCGTCAATATATTTTACTATATGAGTATGGTAAACATATGAAGTTTGTCTGACGTTTGATACCATATCTGACGTTTGCCTGACGTTTGCCTGACGTTTGATAACATATCTGAAGTTTGCCTGACGTCAGGCTGTTTTATCAAACGTCAGGCAAACGTCAGGCAAACGTCAGATATGCGATCAGACGTCAGACAAACGTCAGGCAAACGTCAGAATACTAGTTTAACACATTTATGCTAATTAATTATTTTTGTAAATAAAACAATATTGTAGCAGCCATATGCGTGTTCAAATAATGTATAGTTACCACTTATAACCATATGTTTAATTACATATGTCGTAGATTGCAGAACCTATTGTGTATCAATCGACACTGGTGTTATTACATAGTTGTGTGTTCTAATATCACACACATATTTTAACGTGAGTGCAATGCGCATGTGTAAGTGCATTTTTCAAACTAACATGTTAGTATACCATGTGTGATCACAATAATATGCGTGTAAGAATGTGTGCGTGTGTGCGTGTACGTCTGGCGTATACCTGTGCTCGAGCCTGCTGCACCCTCGGTGCGCTCGCCGTGGCCCGTGTTCTCGCCCCGCTGAACTTCGTGTTCTCCGTCGGCGCCATGGCGCCGAAAAAGGTGATGAAAACCATTCGGAAGTCGAAGGCCGCGGCGAAGAGCAAGGCGAAGGCGAAGACCCCGACAGCGGCCGAGACCAGCATCGTGCCCTACGGCAAAGCAGGGACACTGGTTTTTAGGATATTTCATTTAGCATGGCTGGTGATGACGATGGGAAGTGATCACTGCATGGGCGAGGAATGTGATGATGATGTGCACAGATCGGATCATGGGGGGGTGAGTTTACCATACGGGGTTAAACCACGATGCTGGATGTGACATGTCGGGATGAACTGGAGCACGGATGACATATGGTGACGGGAAATCTGGGCGATACATGAGGAACGAGCTGGTGTATTGAAACATGATGATATATGATCGTTGTCGAATGGTTGCGCATTGATGAATGGGATGATGGGGAGGATGATGCTGATGAGGAGGATGATGAGGAAGTGAGGAGGAAGACTTGGGCGGCCATGTGTACCATGAACTATTACAGCAACCATTGGTTTGTTTCGCGTGCTCGTTGCCGCCATACTTTCCCGTCGGTATATGATTCCCTCCCCCCCCCTCCGCGCCCATCCCGCTGCGTTGATCCCAGGGACGCGCTGGCGAAGCTCATGAAGAAGGCGCAGGGCAAATCGTTCGACGAGAGATGGGAGCTGTTCTGGACTGCTTGTTTATGCCCGATATCGTTGCCTCAGCAATTTCGATCGATGACGATCGGCGTCGGCCATGTTTCGCGGTCGCGTGACCAATCGTAAATGACGGGGTGCCGGGGGTAATGATGATGAACTACAATCGGGGTGCTGAAGAAGGAACATTTTTCGTTTGGGAAGGGCTCCGTGTTCCTTGGTTGTCTGATTGTTTGCCTTAGTTCGACCTTCGGTGTTCGAACGGAAATCGAGGTTGAACTTAAGGAAAGACGGTGCCTCGTTCAGTATTCATCGTTCCTTAGGTCAGCGCCCCGACTGTATGAGAGGAGCGGATGGGGTGACATATGCGATTGGGACACGTGGGTGCACTTGAACATGCGACATGCGAGATACATTTGTGATCATAGTTGTCGCATCCGCAAATTATCGAGGACCGTTTCGGCTGATGTGCCCGATAACGCCCGCTCTCAGCAACGAGGGCAACCCCGACGAGCCGACGCAACTCAAGGCGTTGTTTTCGCCTGATGAATTGAAGCGCTTTTTTTTTTTTTTTTTTTTTTTTTTTTTTTTTTTTTTTTTTATTTTTGGATTTTTTTTTTTTTTTTTTTTTTTTTTTTTTCTTTTTTTTTTATTTTGCTTCATTTTTTTTTTTTTTGTTATCTTTTTTTTTGATTGTGTTTTTTTTTATTTTTTTTTTTTTTTATTTTTTGTTTTGTTTTTTTTTTGTTTTTTATTTTTTACTTATTTTTTTTTTTTTTTTGTTTTTTTTTTTTTTTTTTTTTTTTTTTTTGTTTTTTTTTTTTGTTTTTTGTTTTTTTTCTTTTTTTTTAGCTTTTTTTTTTTTTTTTTGTTTTTTTTTTTTTTTTTTGTTTTTTTTTGATTTTTTTTTTTTTGTTTTTCTTTTGTTTTTTGTTTTTTTTTTTTTTTTTTTTTTTTTTTTGTTTTTTTCTTTATTTTTTTTTTTGTTAGCCAGTTCGGCCAGCGGACGCGCGCGGGCCAAGAACTTAAGTAGCTTTGCAGATTCCTACAAGACGGCGACCGCTTTTTTATTGCTTTCTTGGGTGTTCCCTCGATTGCGACTTATAATATGGCATTGTGCGTTGCAGAGGCCATGGTCTTTATATGTTAAGGTATGTAGGTCTCGTGTTGCTGCAATTTGCAGGGTTGCCGATGTGTTGGGGTTGGTGCGTCCATTGATGTTGCGATGCATGTGTTTGAGACGTCGCTTGCTCGGTGCACCCCAAACGCCGCGTGAAAATGCTGCCGCTCTATAGGCGATTGAGGCGACGGCTGGCACGAAGAACGAGTCCAAGCTCAAGTTGCTGGGCGGGTGGATGAAGGACCCGTCAGCTGTTTTCGCGATTGCGACAGCGCGTGCAGACGTTGATCTATATGCAGTGGCGTTTATATACGCACATAAATGTAGGAAGGGGGGAGTTGGGATGATGTGGGTCGGCGTGTGTTGATATAGGGAGATGGCTGATATATATATATATATATATATGTGGAGTGTATCGCCGACGAGATATATACATATATATATACATACATACGTATACAGGGATGGGGATGATGGGGATCTGCATGCGTGGATGCGCACTAGGTTGTCGATGGCATGAGCTCGGCGCATTCAGTTGCAAGCCTTGCAGTATGACGGCGGGCACGGCGATATTTCCTCTCCTCGACATGGCCTCCTCTCTACGCCATCCCCCCAACGCTCATTCCCGAAGTCAAAGCGCGTGGCCAGGACCCGCAGTTCGAGGAGGCGTACTGGCCCGTGGCCATCGGCATCGGCTTCCAGGAGGAGAGCTCGGCCAAGAAGGAGTGGAAGAGCGAGCACCAGCTGCGGCAGAAGTACGGCGACGATGAGGCGGAGGAGCTCATGGGGATCCTCAGGCGTTGCATCCTGGTTTGTGGTTGTCGAAACGTCACCGCGCGACGCCGATTCGTCTGGGCGGGTGGGGGGACATGTTTGATATGGCCAGGTATCGCGGCCATGACGTGCAGTTTACGCGAGTTGAGGATGATGCTTGCGAGTTAGAGGGGCGGGACGGGATGGTGATAGTGGAGATGATGGGTGGCGGGGTGAGGATGATGAGGATTCTGGGGATGGCGAAGGTGCGGATGATGAGTACATATGTCGCCTGGATGCCATCTTAGAGGCGTTTCGGACAGTCTTGAGCCGAAACCTTGTGCGAGTAAGACTGTGTTCTGCCGTGAGGCGGGCCCGCCCTCCAGCCAGGCGCAGGCGCAACCCGATCAACCCGAAGCGCAAGCAGTGGCAGGACGTGACCGAGGAGGAGTTGAAGACCCTCCGCAGGCAGCGGTTCACCGAGGGCAAGGGCGGGCGCAACATCTCCAAGAGCGAGCTGGCCGATTTCACCAAGCGCTTGAAGGGCAAGATGCACGGCGACACTCGCAGAGGTGTTTTTTTGTTTTGCATTGTATACCATGATGGGGAGACGGTGAATGAACGGTTGATGATAGATGTGGATGAAGGATGATAGAGTAGGTGGGTGAACTGTTGATAATAGAGGAGGTGGGTTGGGGATCTGGATATGAGGATGCAGGGTGATCTAGGAAGTGGATGAAAGATGATGGAGTAGGTGGGTAACGGATGATGGAGTAGGTGGATGAACCGTTGAGGATAGAGGAGGCGGATGAAGGATATAGCGGGTCGGTTGAGAAGTGGATAGATGAGGTGGGTGCAGTGAAGGATGATTGAGAAGGTGGATGAACGATTGAGGATGTATGAGGCGGATGAACGGCTGATGATGAGGAGGATGACGGTGGCGATCAGGATGGCTGTGGAAGGCAAATTGGCGGAGCAGATGCTAGATACAGATAACGTGCTAAACGATCTTCCAGCTACCATCGACAACATGGGCCTCGAGAGCAGCGAGGACGACGGCGACGCGTTCGCCACCGAGGACGACGACGACGAGGACACCCAGCCCCTGGTCCCGAAGGGGGGCGGCAGCGGCGGCGGCCGCGGCGGCCGCGGCGGCGGCCGTGGCGGCGGCCGCGGGCGAGGCCGTGGTCGGAGCCGCGCTGGCAGTGCGGGTTCGGGCGACGCCCCGAAGGCTGGGGCGACGACGACGGTGGTCGGTCGTCGTCGCCGTCGTCACCGTCGCCGCCCCCGTCGCTGTATTCGTCGCGAGCCCCCCAGCTCGCCAGCCAATGTGCGACGATATCCGCGCTTCGCCACCTGGGCTCGACACATCGAATTTCAAGGCGTCGGGGTCGATATGTCGACCGTCGCCCCTCAAACCACCCTCCCTCCTCCTCATTGTCCTCTAGTGAGCCCAGTGCCAATCCTTGGTCCTGGCTCGTCGTCGCTCCTCGACCTCCTCCTCGCCCCCTCCCTTGACCTCGGCGAGGGCGGCAGCGACGGCGGCGGCGCGCCAGGCTGCGAGGAAGGCCAAGACCGACAATGGCAAGAAGGGCCTCAAGGACGACCTGGAGGCCATCATGAACTTCGAGAAGAAGAGCTGCCCGAAGGGCATGCTGACTGACACTGCCCAGTCCTTCTACGACGCGATCCAGGCCGCTGGTCGTCGTCGCCGCCGTCGCCGCCGTCGTCGTCGTCGTCGCCGCCGCCGTCGTCGTCGTCGCCGCCGCCGTCGTCGTCGTCGTCGTCGTCGTCGTCGTCGTCGTCCTTCGTCGTCGTCCTTCGTCGCCACCGTCGTCGTCGAATTCCATGTGTTTGTCCCGCGCGGCCCCCCTTAACGGGTAAAAAAAATGCTGTCTGTGCATGACTGAAAGCGCTCAGAAATATTGAAACCCCCATTGGTTTTTGACTCATCGGGGGGGGGGTCGCACGGGGAAAACATATGGGAACGTTGCCGTCGTCGTCGTCGTCGTCGTCGTCGTCGTCTCGTTGTCGTCGTCGTCGTCGTCGTTGTCGTCGTCGTCGTCGTCTCGTCGTCGTCGTCGTCTCGTCGTCGTCGTCGTCGTCGCGTCGTCGTCGTCGTCGTCTCGTCTCGTCGTCGTCGTCGTCGTCGTCGTCGTCGTCGTCGTCGTGGTCGTCGTCTCGTCGTCGTCGGCGTCGGCGTCGGCGCCGTCGTCCCTCCCCCTGTCCGCACCAGGCGCTCATCCCGAAGATGATGGGCGCCGTCAGGGCCAAGGCGGACGGGGGCGCGACAAAGTCGGAGATCAAGGAGGCCAAGAAGGCGCCGTCTTTTTTTGACGGGGGCGCTGGGTAGGATGAGGTGGAGTACGAGGAGTAGGATGAGGTTGAGCATGAGGAGTAGGAGGAGGTGGAGTACGAGGAGTAGGATGAGTAGGGAGACCAGAAGGTTGAGGTGGATGTGGAGCAGGGCGAGTAGGAGGTGGAGTAGGAGTATGACGAGTATAAGGCGGAGTAGGAGTAGGACAAGTAGAAGGTGGAGTAGAAGGAGCAGGAGGAGGCGCAGGAGGAGTCGGAGGAGTCCTGCGATTTATTCGTGGAGGGCGAGGAATAGAAGGAGGTGGGGTAAGATGAGTAGGATGGGTAGGTGTAGGATGGTTGGAGTAGGAGGGGTGGGTGAGCAGGATGAGGCCGCCGATGACAACCGAGCGCTGCATCGCCAGGCGCTCGAGGCCGTCCGCTCCAGCGGCAACAAGCTCGGCGACGTCCTCACCGACTCCAGCAACGAGAAGCAGGTCATCGCAGCGCTGGAGGGCGCGAAGGTCGCGGTCATGGGCGCGAAGGAGATCAAGCTCAGCATCCCAGGGGCGCTATGATCGCGCTGGCCAGCTCTCGCGTGCAAATGGTGGTGTGGAAGCACGGTGAGATTGGCTGGGGGTAAAACGCACATGCTTGCATACAGGATCTGGCTTGAATACGGAACACTTACGTTTCAAAAAGGGCTCGGTCGTTCCTTTGGTTTGGATGCGTTCCGCTACCTTTTTGGTGGCGAGACCCCCTGGTACTTCGTAGACTTACCTCGAAAAAAGTGGTTTCGTTCCGTATGTATCGTTCCTTAGGTCAGGCCGAATCTTGTACGCGCGTGTACATAAACGCACATATGCGTGTTCCCCACCAAGACAGTGATTGCACTTGGCGTCTGATCTCGCGCAGGAACTACCGAATATATGAGGCGCACGGCGTGAATAGCTTACGCGGTGTATGGCGTATCTGATTCAGATGGCGTGTAGAGGCTTACATTGTTGATGTGGTTATTAATATGCATACACGGCGTATTATGCATGTACTAGTTATGTGGATTGTATAGTTATTATGTTGCATGCTAGCACCACGTCTATGTAGTATACATATGGCGCAGTTTGATGGTATGACGTAGGCGTATGATTGTACACGGCTGGGTTTGACTGATATACCGTATATGGTGTGTGCGGCGTATGATGCGTATGCTGCGTGTGGAGTACTGTTGAGATGGCGTGTATGGCGTGCGTTGATTGAAGTTTCGTTGCGGCGCTGTCCATTCATATACATCGCCTCGCACTGTGTTGCATTGTTTTGCATGGCTGTGCATCGACGCGCATCGTGTAGTAGTGTTGTTGCGGCGCATGCGCCGCGTGGTCGCTGTTCGGGGCCCACGCTGGCTAGCAATGGCTCGCGTGTAGATATGCAGTTGTGTCTACGCGCACGCGTTGTGTGTATGGTTGCACGCAAACGTTTGCGTATGCATAGATGTATATATAGATACATAGAGAGAGAATAGAGAGAGAGAGAGAGAGAGAAAGATATGTTGCACAATCGTGCGCCAAACTGTGGGAGCACATCGTGTGGGCATGCGCTTGTATGAGCACATGTGGGAGAGAGATCGCTGGCTTCTGCTAGTTCGGCTGCCTGGCGGGCGACGCCGTCGCCAGTGCTGGTCGGCGACAGTTGATTCGAGGCACCGAACGTGTTTTTTTGTGCCTGCGTGCTGGTCGGTGACCGATGTGCCGAGGCACCGAACGTTTATTTTGCGCCTGCTCGATGCGCCGAGCACGCCGACTGCAGTGGCTTCCGACACGGGAGTAGCGATGCGACGCTAGAATTCACCCACCTTACACCTTCCCCCCCTCCTTATCGGTTGGCGGGGGCCGCGGGCAATCGTTATCGACGGGATGTGGCTCTCTGACCGCCTCACCCTCCTCCTCCTCCTCCTCCTCCTCCTCCTCCTCCTCCTCCTCCCACCGTCTCCTCCTTCCCCCCCATCCTCGTCCTCCTCCTCCTCCCCCCCCCCGTCCCCTCCCCCCCCCCCGCCTCCTCGGAGGGTGGGTGGATGCGTGTGCGGGGGGAGGGGAGGGGCGCGGGCCGTCGGTCTCGACGGGCGTTGGCTCTGTGACCGCCCCCTCTCCCTCCTCCCCCGCATTCTCATCCTCCTCCTCGTCCGACTTGGGGGTGATGGGAGGGCGCAGCCACCGCGTCGCATCCAGGAGCGCACCTTGTCCCGAAGCCACTGTTTTGCCCGAGCATGCAGCGAGGGCGAAAGCGTAGAATCCAGTCGCCGTCTCCATCCCCAGAATCAGTGTCTGACTCTGGGTCAGATGCCTGCAATGCCCGCGCTGTGGATCTCGAGGAGAGGACCGACGAATCGTCACTATCTACTGGGTTGCTTCGAGATTGGGCGCGGGGAAAGTGCTACGCTACAGACGTGCAGCGCCACGCGCTGTCAGCATGCAAGGACGGGCTAAGAGGCGTGAAGGAGCTCGCATATCTGGCATCGTTGGGGGGGTGGGGCAGCCGCCCAGATCACATCCACCGTGACCTGACCAACAAGTACCTCAAAACTGTATCATTCCCTCCGCCCGAGGTTTTCAAGGTCCATTGTTTAGATCCATCGACGTTGAAAGTGATACGTCACGATATGCACGCCCTCTTGCCCCACGACCTGTTCGCAACCATGTATCACCACCACAGGTTAGAGTTCAACGAATTCTTTGGAACGGAGTTCCTTCCGCGCTTCTGGCGAGGCGCCAGCAGGCATGGTGTTTGAAATTAGCTTCTGCGCCGCGTGTCGGCGCGGCATTCGGCAAGCGCCAGTCTGGGCCATGCACAACGTCAGGGTGGCGGCTGGCAGACGCCAGTCTGACGTGTCAAAAACGCCAGGTTGGCGGTTGCCAAACGTCAGCCTGACGTTTCACAGACGTCAGACTGACGTTTGCAGAACGTCAGACTGGCGCCTGGCAGCCTTCAACACACCAGACTGGCAATTGTCGGATGCCACGCAGACATCGGGCTCGAATACTGCACCATCCGTCTGAGTTTTGTTTGGCGTCCCGACCCCAGGCATGATCCGCGCCTCCAGGGCCATCCTGTTTGGGACGTTCCTCGCCACAGCAGATATTGCGTTCCGATGCGGGTGCACGGTGATGGGGGCGAGGTCATGACGAACGATTCGATGATGGTGATATCGTTTTCGGGTCTCCTGGCGCGCGGTCAGACCAAATACGCCAGGTTCCTCTGCGCGGTTTGGCCGTATTCGGTCCAAGCTAAACGGAAACATCATGGGGAGGACACGTGGGGCGACGCTTTTCAAGTAATCAGATGGTCGCTCAACGCATTGGCGTCGGGGCGGCATCCTACTCGTGATTTGGCAGACTATCGTCGATGCCGCCGACCTCGCATCCCCCCCCCCCGCCGACTGTCACACAGATCCCATGTTCGCGTTGTAATTCAGTGTTGTTTGTGTTGTTCTTGGCTGGGGTGCTCTCTGTCTAGAGGGCGGCGCATTGGAATGGAGATCGCTTCCCCGCTGGGAGCATGCGCGCAGATTTGCAAGGGCAATACTTGTGCGAGGAGGCTGCTCCGCACCGTGGCTTCCTGTACGCAATTATGGGAGACCTCGAGTTTTTCAATCACTATTTAGGCACGCCAGGTCGGACGCGGCCAGACGCGATCCTTGCCCTGCCATTGTTTTTTGTTTGAAACAAAAACAAGGGGTCAGTTGGCCTCCATGTCGCCCCGACGATGCCCATCATGTACCACGGCGTCCCGAATTCGAAAAGAAAACACAAACAAATGGCACAGCGGGCATGGATCGCGCCTGGCAGCGTTCGGCCAGGGCCGAGTTCCTATAAGCCGTGCTGGCTTTGCGATGGTGATCGAGGAGGCAATCCGTGGAACGACTTTGTGAAGGATTTCGGTCGTCATTCCCCCCCCCACCCCATTCTCCATGACCCCCCCCAATAATCGTAAGTTGTGTTTGGTACCATCCAGGATCGCATCCCGAACCACTGGATGCGACAAGCAGAGCCTCGGGATTACGTGTTCGTGCACGCCCTGTTCACCGTGTGGGGTGTGCGCGCCGCCACGATTGCCATAGATTTAATGCACACTGGCGACTTAGGCATCGTGTCTCACCTAGTGGGCAACACGCTGTACGAAATTGTATACGAACAGATCGATAAGTCGCCAAAGGATGCAGTTTCAGACGTCTGGAAAAGAATCAAACAGATATACGATGAGCTCGGAATTACTGCAAATATATTGACATCCATTCGCTGGCGCGAACTATCCGACGGGATGGGGGAGGGGGGCATGCGGGGATCCATGAACTCAATATGGAACAGCGCGCCGCCTTACACTAGCTAACAAACAATGGCATGCCATATAACAAAATCCATGCAAAACTAATATTGTTATCAAATAACAGCAACATATCACATGGATCGGGGAGGGCGGGGTCGAACCACCCATCTGCCCTGGTTTGTTCTGGGGGCGCGGGCGTTTCGGGCTGAAATATTTCGTCCACGAAAAGGCCGTGTCAAATAATTACCCGTGCATGACGACAGCATCAAAAGCTGCGCACCAACGCGCGCTGCTGCCTGTGGTCGCTAAGCTTTCTAGTGAATACGAAGACGGCGGCAACAATTTCCGCCGCATGCGCACGATGGCCCTCCGCGAGCTGAGCAACTTTTATAAGGTCATCGAGCGCGCCGACATGTACCTGACGACAGCTGAGTTCACCGAAATATCAGATAACATCGAAAAGACATTGGTACTGTACGGCGCCCTGGCGGCAGAAGCTCGTGCCAGAAAGCAAGCTAAATGGTCGGTTGTCAACAAACATCATTTTATGTTTCACATCGGACAACAGGGCCGATGGATCAACCCCAGAATATACTGGTGCTATCAATCAGAAGATTTCATGAGGCTAATCGGGCGCATCGCTTCGACAGTGATGATGGGGACAGGCATTTTGAACATGAGCAGAAAAGTGGCTGAGCGCTGGCGCATCGGTAGGTATGTCGCGAGGTTTTCGCCGACGCCCGCAGGGTGTTCCCGATATACCTACATGTATACGTGCAATAATGGTAATAGTCGTAATGATTAAACGTAAATGGTAATGGTTAACCACAACTGGTAATGATTAAACACACTGGTAATGATTGAACACAAATGGTAGAAGTGCGTGAAACAATAATGGCAACGATTAACAACACAAACGAATGACAAAAACATGAGGAACATTACTAATCAGTATAAAACAAATAAACATGGACCGTTCAATAGACACGGCGCTCACGGCTGGATTGGCCCCGCGCGGGGGCGGAGGTTTTCGAGCTCTCTCGCAATTTGGCCGAGTAGGCCCTCTGACTCTATCCCTCTCGCCCCGCCCTCTCGCTTGCCCCTGGCGAGGGCCAGCGGGGAAAGGGGCAGGCGGCGGCGCGCCGCGGGAAACACTCCTCATCCTCTCCTCTCGTCATCCTCGCCCTCCTCCCTCTCCCTCTTCTCCTATCCCGCCTTCGCCATTCCCTCCTTTTCCTCGCCTTGCTCCCGTCTCCTCCCTCCTCCTCGTCCTCCCTGCTCCTCCTCCCCGTCTCCTCCCTCCTCTCTCCTCCCCCTCCTCCTCCTCCTCCTCTTCCACCTTCTCCTCCTTTCGTCTCCTCCCTCATCCCTACTTCCCCTCCTCCTGGAGATGATGAGGACGGCGATGATGATGATGATGATGATGATGATGAGGATGAGGAAAATGAGGAGAGTGATGGCGATGTTGATAATGATCACGATGGTGATGGTGATCATGCTGATGCTGACGACGATCAGGATCATGATGGTGAGGATGTGTATGATGACGATAATGGTGCCTAACAATCTGACGTTTGATAAACGTCAGATTGTTATCGCCAGACGTGTCGGACGTCTGGTCTCGATCGCGCCCCATTTTTCCGTGGGCCGCGCCCCATTTTTCGATCGATGTCGCTCCCCATTTTTGATCACTCGGGGACCCATTTTTGCTCGACGATCCACAATGCAACGAAATACCGATTTTCGATGCAGGGCCGGCTGCGCCCCATTTTTGGAGCTGATTTCAAGGGGGCCCATTTTTCTAGGGCGCGGGGTCTCTGGGTCTGGCACGCGGCGCTGCCTGGAGGATTGAGCAGTCAATTCGCACGCTCCTGGCCGCTCGCCGGGGCGGGGTCGCCTAGTGGCATCGGTCTGCCCGTGCTTGTTGGCCGTTCCCTCTTCAGGGTGCCGCCCCAGTCGCGCGCGGTCCGTGCTCGGGCTCTCCCTCCTCGCGGTTCGGAGTCCCTCACATTCTTTCTGCTTCCGTTGAGGAACTCGATAGGCTTGCCAACCTTTGGTTGGATCTCTGATGCGCACTGCCGAAGTGGTGTATGATTTTTCAGGTGCTCCCACCATGGTTGGGCCTTCCGGGTTTGTCAGTTGATGTGTTGCTCTCCTCTGCTCCTCCCCGTCCCTCTTTCCCTTCCTTCTGTCCGTGACTGCAATACCGCTGAGTGTTGATATTTGGCACTGGTCAGCCCCCTCGGGCTGCGACCGTTTAGATTGCCGCCTGGGCATTCTCAATTGCTTGATGTATACGGCTCACGGGTCCCCTCGATTGTCGCTGTGTGATGCTTGATTTTTCAGTGGTTGGTGGGATCACAGACGGTGCATACACTATGCGAATTCCCTCTCCCCCCGCTCCTCCTCCTCCTCCCGTCCTCCTCTTCATCCTTCCTCCTCCCCTCTTGTCTTAAGTGCCAGCGTCCGATGTTCATCTCTTTCAGGTGCCACCGAGTTGCTGGAGTGTTTCGTGTGTGTGTGTGTGTCACGCCTTTGTCATTCACAGCTTCGTGTTTTACAGTTGCCGGCTGTGCTGTCAGGACTGCTTCACATACTCCAGATTTCGTAGTAAAAGGGAGGGGGTCTGGACCCTGCAAGACAAGCCATTTCAGACCTCCCCCGTGGGAGAACCCTCCAAAACATCGTCCCCAGACCCCCCAGGCCCTCCAAGATAGCCTGGAAGAGACCCCCCCCCGAAATGAGACCCCCTCCCTTTTATTACGAAATCTGGAGTACCAGAAACCCGGCCCTGGAGACCCCGGGGCCCCAGCACATCAGGGGCACCCAGGCAACACCAAGTGCCCCCTCCGTTCTGGGATCGTTCCCTCGGAGGCCTCCGGAGCTCCAGTTCGGCCTGCGGACGGCCCCAGGTGGTTTCCAGATTGCCCCAGGACGCCCCATGATGGTTTTAAAACGGCCCATAAGGCTCTCCGTGGAGTTCCCTATGGGGCCACGAAGCGTTTGAGGGGTGTGCCGACATGGGTGGCGGGGACGCATGTGGTCACAGTCACTGGGTCTTTCGGTGGAGCTCCCTATGGGGCCACGAAACGCGCGAGGGGTGTGCCGACATGGGTGGCGGGGACGCACGTGGTCACTCCCTGTAGGGCCACGAGACGTGTGAGGGGTGTGCCGACATGGGCGTCGGGGACGCATGTGGTCACAGCCATTGGGGCCGTCGGTGAAGCCCCTATATGGGGCCACGAAACGTGCGAGGGGGTGTGCCGAAATGGGTGGCAGGGACGCCTGTGGTCACAGCCATTGAGGCCTCCGGTGGAGCTCCATATGGGGCCACGAAGCGCGTGAGGGGTGTGTCGAAACGGCGGAGGGTAGAGGCAAGGGTGGGAGGATGGGGAGGAGGGGCGAGGAGGAGGAGAATAAACAAGGTGCGCTCTCTCTCTCTCTCTCGTTCTCTCTCTCTCTCTCTCTCTCTCACTCTGCAAAACGAAGGCCCACCTCCAGGATGGTTGGAAATAAGTTTAAATGTTTTGCAACACGATCTGTCCAAAAAGCCTGCGTTCGCGCTCTTCTGAATTCTCAAGGAAGCCGTTGGTTTTTCAACACGTGGGCCCCTCGCGCGCGCATGTCGAGAACGCCCTTGCGCACGTGCGGGTGGGGGCATGGCCCCTGTCAAATAGTATCATACGGGCCACTCGCACGCGCCGGCCGCGCGCGCATGCCGAAGTCATCAGCACAACATTAATCACCGACGCGAGGACACCATCATCATCATCGGCGTGACCAGCATCGGCGCCATCATTGCCCTTGCCGTCGTCATTGCCATCATCGCCACCAGCATCGCTACTATCATCACCGTGTCTGCCGTCGCTGGCGTCGCCATGATACCGCGCCCGCCCGAGTCACCGACTCGCACTGAAGTGCCCGCGCGTCTGCGCGGCCTGCGAGACGTGCTGGGAAGGCCCCAGCGGTCAACGCCACCGCGGTCGCATCGGTCGCGCCAGAGTAGTTGGACGCTCTGCGCGCGAGCCTGCGCGGCCGCAGCGATGCGCAAGCCAGCGCCGCGGACTCATCGCAATCGCCGCCGCATGGGTTTTGTAATCAAAGAACGGGCGGGTGGGTGGGATGATTGCGCGAGCAGGCGAGCTGACAACTTCAAGTTCGGCAGAGCGAATTGCACCACATAGCTTGCACCACATAGATGGCACCACATCCATACCTATATGCATATGTATGTATGTACACACATATGTATACATATATATATATGCATCTATACATATATATATATATATGTATATATATGCATGCGCATGCAAACATATATACATATATGTACAGATATAGCCCAACAATTGAACCACGCCGATTGCACCACATGGTTTCACCACCCACGTGCACCACATCCACTGCACCACGTAGTAGTTTAGAACACTTCGTGTGGGGCCCATGCTGGCGAACGTGAAGATAGTGTGTGTCATTGCGAATGTATATGGATCTGTGCTGTGGTTGAATGTGTCGTTGCAGTTTGTCTTGCTTGTGGTGGCGCCGTTCCTTGGTTTCGTGGGCACGTGCCGCGCCTCTGCTTGGGGATCCTTGGCCGCTGATCGGGAAACATATCTCTCCCCCCTTGGCCCTCCCCATCTCTTCTCCACCTCCAAGACTTGGCGCGCCGTTGTGTTTGTGGCGTGGGCCCCCAGACCCTTCGACCCTTTGCCCAGGGCGGCCTGTCCACCCCGAGCCCCGTGGCCCGACACGGGCCTCCAGAGGCCGAAGCAATTATGACGGATTGGCCGCCTCGTTTTTTTCGAGGCGCACGATGCCTGGGTTCCGCCCATCGGGCGCGCCCAGGACGAGGACCAACCGCTGCAGAGCGTTCACGGATGCTCTCCAGAGCTTTCTGGGCGCTTTCAAGCGGCCGCGGCGCCCGAAGCATGCTCCAGGCCAGCTCGAGACGAGATCTCCGATTTACGGCTGGGGATGTTGCACAGTGCGTCGCGGCGGCGGCCTTGGCGACGCGGTATACTTTGCAAACGGATAGCTTGTCGCCCCATTCCGCGGGGGAGGCTGGGAACAGCTCGCGGTGCTGACGATAGCGTGTCGCCGAAGCGTGGTGGGCCAGGCCCAGCGGTTCGACACGCTAAGCCAAAGTTCCCGACTGCATCTTCGTCCGAAGTGTCTGGATCTCGCATTCGCCTTACTCCTCCTCCTTCTCCTCCTCCTCCTCATCATCATCATCATCCTCATCCTCGTCCTCTTCCTCCTCCTCCTCCTCCTCCTCCTCCTTCCCCTCCTCCTTCTCTCTGCTCCTCCTTTTCCTGTTCCTCCTCCCCCTTTTCCTCCTCCTGCTCCTCCTCCTCCTCCTCCCCCTCCTCCTTCTCCTGTTCCTCCTCCCTTCTCCCCTTCCCGCTTCTCCGCCCCCCCCCCCCCTCCCCTTCCCCCCTCCCCGGCCTGGAGACCCTACCTCACAGAGCTGGGCTGGACGCTGGTGCCCGAGGGTTCCGACCCACAGGTCATGCACGCGGACGTCTGCTGGGAGGGGTCGCCAGAGCCGAGGAGCCGGGGCCGCCCTCGAGGAGGAGGGAGAAAGAACGAGGAGGGGGGGAGGAGGAGACGGAGGAGGAGGAGTAGGAGGAGGAGGAGGAGGATGAGGAGGACGACGAGAAGGGAGGAGGAGGAGGCGGAGGGAGGAGATGGAGGAGGAGGGAGGAGGGAGGAGGAGGGTCCGTAGCCATTTTGGCTCAAGGCTAAACGTTGTGAAGCGCTATAAACGCTTGAGAATCAGCGATTAGCTTTGGACCCTATATCACCAGGTGGCTCGAGCCATCTTCTGACCTCCAGGAGGCCACGGCGCAGGCAGCGCCCATCTGCTTGAGCACAGCCTGCTTCCTGCGCAGCTTCGCAAGACAGCTCCTGCGACCTCAGCCATGGCCTCTGCTTGGGCGGCGCCCGTGGCGAGTGGAGCAGGTGGCCGAGGCAAGAGAGCCTCTCGGCAGCTTGGCAGGAACAGTTCTGACGAGGCACCGCCGAAGAAGCACCCCGCCGTGGACGACGGCATCGAGCGCTTCGAGGTGGTCGGCGACGGCGAGGACGTGGAGGATACTCGTCTTACAGGGGGACATCGAGTCGCTGGCTTCATTGACAGCATGCTCGCGGACGAGGATATGTGCCCGACGCTGGAGGGCGCCCGTTCGCCAGACCCCCAGACACACCAGCAGGTGGAGGAGGAGAGGCTTCTGGAGGCCGTGCTGGCACTGGCGGCCCCAGTCCTCCAAGGCTCGCCCCTCACGTCACGTCGGCCTCTGAAAGGGACTGGCACGAGAGCACGTGCGACGTCAGCTGAAGGTGGAGCACTCCCTGGCCATCGTCGTGCAGCACTTGGACAAGATGAGAATCCTGGAGAGCAACATCAGTTCAAGCAGTACATCGGTCGCACGCGCTCGGACGTCATGGACAGCCTCAAGGTCATGCAACCTTTCCTGTCGGCGCTCAGCGGCACGATGGCGGAGCACTGCAAGTCGATCGACCAGGCGGCGGAGAAGCGGATGTGCAAGGTGGAGCACAAGGCGGAGATTCGCGATACGCGTATCGGCAAGCTGGAGCAAGAGGCGCAGGAGCGGCGGGATCTCTTGGGCCTCATGCGCAATGAAGAGCCGACACCGCGGCCAGCGGGTGGCGGCAGTGGGTTCGACGGGGAGATCGGTCCTACGATCATCACGGTGCGGACGAAGGAGGCATTGCCCAAGGCCGCGGTCGCTGACGCGGTCGCCCCGTGGCTGCAGGACAGCTGCTTGGTGGGCGGCGACTACGAGGTCTCTGGGGGGCACGTGGACAAGCGCTACCAGATCTTGGTCAAGGGCCAGGGGTCGTACGCGGCGCGGAGGGTCAACCAGGCCATCGGCGCGCTCAAGCTTCCAGGGCGCGGCGCTGGCTGGAGGGGGATCACGGCCCTGTCGCCCATGAGGGGAGTTCCTGTGGAGCGCTTGATCAGCCCGGACAAGAGTCCGAAGCAGGTGGCGAGGGAGCTCGGCTGCAAGAAGATTGTTCGAGCTCTCTCGGCCGAGTACCCAGCGAAGAAGTACTTCGTTGATCGGGAGAAGGGGGTGGTCAGCTCGTCGCGGAAGGGCCTCATCTCCTACGAGCCCGCGCCTGGCTCTCAGGCGCCCTCGATCCACCGCGGCCAAAAGAACATGGAGCTCATCGGCATGGACTACCAGAAGGTTCGTGACGCGGTGGGCAACCTTTTCTCCGAGTCGGTGGCTACGGAGTGGTGTCTTTAGCAGACTGATGGCAGCATGGCAAGGGTCATCGTTGGCCAGATCGAGTCTTACCTTCACTTCTTGTAACTGCATGGCGTTGCTACATCATGACCTCAGCCTCCGTAGTCCGAAGATCGCTTACTTCCGATCCCTCCTCTCGCCCACCACTGTTCTGGGACTCCAGGGCGTGCGCGGGATCCTTGGGGAGGCTGAGGATATGCTGTGCCTGATCCACAAGAATTTCCACACGTTTTACTCTTTTGCCCCGTGGAGCTACGCCGAGTGCGAGGCGCAGAATGAGGGGGCGCGCGGGGCGCGCTGCACATGCTCGTCGCCGCGCCCATCGCAGAGCACGAATGTTGGCGGATTGCTCACATGATTTCCTGTTCGGGGCGCTCGAACCCAGCCAGCTGGCGGGGTCAAAGTGACTCATGCAGCATGCGTTCGGGGTGCTCGGGGAGATTTCGCCGTTGTGGAACTGGTTCTGGGCCGCGCGTTGAACGTCGGTGCGATTTTAGATGAGTCTGGGGACTGCTGGATATCGCATTACAGCGCTCACATTTTTAGGCTATCCAGGGCTGAAAAACGGAAGGTCACCCAGGCGATCGAACATGATTTCAATCTAGCACGCCTCGCACCTGAGAGAGCTCTGGTGTTCGTGGTGGGCGATTTCAATATCAGCGCAGCGCCGCCGATCCCTGCAGTGCCACACGGGGAGTTTAGGCCCAATTTCGGCCATCGCGAGTGGCGAGCTCGTCGGGGCCCGATTTGGCAGGAGCTGTTTTCGAAGATGGTCGAGGTTGAGCAGCCTGACCCGACGCACTACAGTCTGGCTACGACTCTACCAACATCATAGATAGGGTAATCGCGTCTCTTCCAGGGTGGGGACTCATTCAGATGAACGCCCTGGGGGTCACCGAGGACCGCGTCGAAGTTCTACGCCATCGGGGCCTCTCGGACCACGCGCCCGCCTTGGTTGATCTCGAGAGTGCCCCGAGGACCCCCGAGACGGAGCGCCCCATCCCGAAGGAGCTCTTCGCCACCAAGTATTTCCAGGATTACATGGAGGCGCATCTGGGAGCGGCGTCTTGGGAAGGTCTGCCCCGCCGCTGAAGATTGACTCTTGTAAGTATATTATGATGGAAGGAGCTAGATTCGCTCGGAACGCCCTTTTGCATCGCGAACCCACTTCGCGGCTCGCTCGGGCCATCTTGCACCGGAGCATCGCCTGGGCAGTCTGGAGGCAAGACGCGAAGCTAGGCTCCATCCTTCTGCAGGCGCGCCCGAGTGCCCGTGCGATTCTTGGCCTTGACGTGCGCAGCGGAAGTTTCTGGCTATTAGATCCTGATAGGTTTGCAGCGGACCTGGGCCATCTGCAGCCGGCGGGCCTAGAGGCGCAGCAAGCAGCCATCACAGCAGCCAACAACGATGAGACCCCCGAGAGACTCCGTCGCAAGCGTCGCCAGCAGCTTCGTCGTCTTCAAAAGCGAGCTGCGATATGGGCCTCGTTCGACCGCCGACTGCGCTGAAAGGTCTCCGATTAGGGGGCGCGGTGGCCACTACGCCAGCGGCCATGTCTTCTGCGATCTGCGGCCACTGGGGCGAAGTTTTTGGGCCCAAAGGGGTGCTCCAAGGTCATGCTGACCAGTGCTTGAGGCGCTTCGTAGGTGACTTTGATTTCTCAGATATTCCGCCCCCGACCAGAGCGAGCATCCGTCAGACGCTACGGACCTTGGAGGACTGTGCCCCAGGACCTGACCGCGCACCTTGCGCTGCCTGGCGCTGCGCTCCTCAGGCAGCGGAGCTGCTTGACGAGTATTTGTGGTGGATCATGGATGGGAACTCGCCTCGCTCCGACTTCAACGATGTTCTCGGTGTCTTCATACCGAAGGGGGAGGATGGGGGGAGATGAAGGAGGAGCTCTTCGCGACGCCCAGTCGCCGCGCCCCCTGGGCCTGAAGAATTCGGAGAATAAGATTCCCACCAGCCTTGTCGTGAGGCCGTTCTCGATCAAGATGGCGGAGGCCAGTTGTAAACTGCTGCGGGGCTTCACGATCGGCCGGCAGTTCGGTGCAAACATAGGATCGAAATCGACGCGTACGCTAGGCTCGCCTCGATGTCGGACACAGCCGAGACCGACCGTCCAGCCATCGTCTCGCACGACTTCGCCCAGGCGTTTCCGTCCGTGGCGCACTCCTGGATGAAGAAGGTTTTAGCGAAGATGACCTCCCTGGGCCTCTCCTCTGGTTCTTCCTGGTCCTCTACGAAAGCGTTCGCTGTCCTGGGAGTCTGGGAGGTGCCACGGTGCGGCTTTTCTCGATATGGTCAGGCATGATTTAGGGGTGCCCCGCCAGCGGCGCCTTACTCGCAGCAAGTTTGAAACCGTTCTTGCTCGACTTTGAGCACCTTCGCGAGGAGGCGCAGCGGGGCGATCCTCGCGCGCGCTGATGACCTGGGCGGGGTGATTTTGAAGCTCAGGTTGATCATGGTGCTCTTTCGGATCTTTCAGCGGGCCCACAAACTCGCGGCTTTAGTAGTCAAGACGTGCAAGTGTTTCATCGCTCCGCTCATTGGACCCCTTCAGCGAGGAGCTCGGAGAGATTCATCGGCAGGCCTTAGCTCAACTGGTGCCGTCTTGGGCAAGCTTCGGATTTGTTCCGAACCTTAAGTACTTAGGCATGTGGGTGGGACCGAACACGTTCGCAAAGTCTTGGGCGGGTCCCTTGGGCAAGTGGAGATCCAGAGGACCCTTGCTGGCTGGCGCCAGCTCCCCGACGACGGTAGCTGCGATGTTAGATTCCGCTCGATGTGCGACGATCCCCTCGCATGTTGCCCAGTTCCTGCCACCGCCCCAATCTCTGCTAGGACAAGAAGCAGCACTGTTGGTTAGGATCTTTCATTCCCGCATTGTGCCGTGAGCAGGCTGGGATGGTTTGGGATGGGGACGTGGGGAGGGCCGAAGGTACCGCGTGCGACTCTCGGTGCTTATGCTGCCCATGGCCGCGCTGCGCTCGCTACGTTTGCGGAGACGTGGCCGCCGGTGGCCAGGCGGTTCAAGGAGCAGGCGATGCGCCGCCTGCCGTTGACACAGGTTCTGCGAGGTGAATGGCCGCCGTCGTGGTGGGGAGAGCCAGCCCTTTGCCAACGTCTTCAGATAGCTGCCGCCGGTCTCCCCGACGACCCCAAGCTTCGTCACTTGAGCCCTGGCTACGCTGAAGTCCGAGAGCTGATGTCTGAGGCCGCCTCTAGGGCCCGCGCGGGCCGCCGCCCTGGTAGGGTTAGGATTCAAAGTGCCCTGCAGGCCTCGTCCACGGCCGCGCCTTTCCCCTCGGAAGCTTTGGAAAACCTTTTCGCTCGGCGGTTGTTGTCCTGGTTCCTTGGGGGCGCGGACAAAATCGCTCAGATGGATTGGAGTAGCGTAAGTACTGCAACGTCTAAGCTTAAGCCCGCGCTGGCTTTCGCTCTAATTCGTGCCCTCAGCAAGGCCTGGCTCACCCAGCGTCGCTTGCAGCATTTGTCGTCGTCGTGCTGTCTCGGATGCGACGCCCTTGTCTGCATGCGGCACTACTTTGTGCGCCCGAGGCTTAGGGCTCTGATGATCGAGGTCGCGGGGCCTGACGCGGTGGTGGAGGGGGGGAACGATCTTGATCTTCTCGGGCTGCTCGAGCCCTCGCCTGCTCGGTTTGAAATCCCGATGTCACTTTGTCTGCTGCACCCTAAACTGCGCGCCCGACGGGCACTCCTCGGCCGAGCTCTCCACCGGCGTGAAGCAGCCGCCTTCGCGCAGGTGGTGCGCGCCCAAATGCGGCGCTTGGCGGCGCGGGGCTCGGCGCGGAGGAAGGATCTGCTGCGCCTCGGCCACGCGCGAGGAGGGAGGAGGAGAGAGGAGGGAGGCGGGGAAGGGAGAAGAAAGGAGGAGAAACCAGAGGGGGAGGGAGGAGCGAGGAGGAGCTAGGAGCGAGGAGGGAGGAGGGGGGGGAGGGAGGACGGAGGAGGGAGAAGGGAGGAAGGGTGAGGGAAGAGGGAGGGTGGAAGGAGGAGGAGGAGGGAGGAGGGAGGAGGAGGAGGAGGAGGAGAAAGATGCGATTGAGGAGGAGGGTGAGGAGGAGGAGGAGGAGGAGGAGGAGGAGGAGGAGGAGGAGGACCAGTGTAAAAGTGTAAACCCAAGACTCATCAACGATGTTGAGATACACCCTCCCTCCAAGATCCCTCCTCATAGGCCCAATACAAGAGACATTCCACTGAGGGACTTGCCCCGTTGGGGGACCACCGCGTGAGTCTTGAAACGTGCCAAAACACCGTTCCCGGGGCTTCACTGCCACGAGTTGACGTGACTGTTACGTATCGGCGATCTTGAACCGCGTCATAACACCATCCCTGGTACTTCAACGCCGCGAATCATGCGCGAGAGTGCGTGCCTCGACGATTCGAGCCGCCGTTCGTTTGCCCCATCAAGGGTCCCGCTGTACGGCTGTGGGCCCAGAGGTGAGGCGTAGGCGTCATCGGAGAAGCCCCCTTGGGCACGTTCGACCTCCTCCTCATCATCCTCCTAATCGTACTCCTCTTATTCCTCCTCGTTTTCCTCCTCTTATTCCTCCTCTTATACCTCCTCTGTATCCTCGTCCTCCTCTTATTCCTCCTCATCCTCCCCCTTTCCTCTGGAGGGAACGGGAGGGAGAGGAAGGAGAGAGTTGAGCGGGAGAGGGCTTCCCTTGTATCACTAGCGTTGGCTCCGCTGAAGTGTTTCCTTTCCTCTCTCCTCCTCGCCCCCCCGCGTGCATGCTGGCAGGAAGGAGGTGCATACCTCGTTCGCTTGTTCGAGGCATCGCAAACATGGATTATGGCGCGTGGATTGCCAAATCAGGCAGCATTCGCCTCATGTTTCGGGGGTTGCCTGCCCCGATCCGTGGATCTCGCGCCCACGCACCAGATCCACGGATCTGTAATCCATGTTAGCGTATGGCCGATTGCGAAAGCCTTACGGCCGGGGTGCCGCCAGCCCTGAAGACGAGGATGAAAACGAGTGGGGGGGGTAGGAGGCGGAGGAGGAGAGGGAGGAGGAGGAGGAAGAGGAGGAGGAGTGGGGGGAAAAGATGAAGGGTGGAGGAGGTGGATGAGGGAAGAGGAGGAGGAGGAGGAGGAGGAATAGGAGGAGGAGGAGGAGGAGGAGGAGGAGGAGGAGGCGTTGTGGCATGATGTGGGTTTTTGAAGACAGTTTTCCCATGGTTTCGGGGGCGCTTGAGGGGGAAACGTATATGGGCGGCGTCCTTTGGCATTCTGGGGGCCCCCTTTGGCTGTCCTTGGGAGTTTTTGGGTTGTCTTGTGGGGTTTGGGCCGTCTAGGGGCGCTCTTGCGGATCCGTCGTGGCGACCCCCCCTCCTCCAGCGCATCTACAGAGGGTCCTTTTGTAAAAGCCGCAAACGGGGGATGCGAATCTGACCCCCTCTCTCCCTGGGACCCCCCACCGCTGGGGAAGGGACAAAGGGAAGGGGCTTCCTTTTGACGTGACTACGACGTGGGTCGATGTCCCTCAATTCCCGGACTCCTCCCCCCGACGACGGGAGAGTGTTCTCTCACCCCCGACGGGGAAGGATAAACAGAAAAGGCGCCCCGTCGACGGGACCAGACAGACACCCCACACACGCCGACAGGGTCGGCGGATTTGTGGTCATGCCAGTCTGACGAGGCGGCGTGGCCGTCGAATGCTCACAGAGCAAGCCTGCAAAACAAGAGCGCTCACGCATCACAGGTTTGAGGCCGTCAGTTGCAGCGTTTCGAAGAGAAGGAGGGAATGGTAGAAGAGAGCAAAAGACAAAGGGACGGAAGGGGAGGGAGCCGCAGTAGGCCCATCAAATAATAAACCAGCCTGGTCAAAAGATGCCCCACTGAAATCTCATGCTCCCCGAAGGCCCCGGAGACTGTCAGAAGTCTTGAGACGCCCTCGAAGTTGAAAAATCGACGGAACGGAAAACGTGCCCCCTTGTATGTGTCGACCGTTCAGACCGCACGAGGATGAACAGCACCAGCTTTGGATGGGCTACCGTTGTGCTCCTCGTGCTTGCGCCCTCCACCCTGGAATGCTCTCCGCTCGGGCCATACGTGGGCGCCGGCCGAAATTCCGGCCCATTCAAATCAGCTTGAAAATCTGAGGTCGGCGTCTCGAGGGAACGCGCCTGTTGCGTCCAGATCTGGGGCCCCAGAGGGGCCCCAGATCCTCGTGTGCCCCGCTTTCGCCCCCGCGAACAGCGCCGACTTCGAGAGGTTATGCCCGCGCGCGCTTTTTCTGGCCCCTGCGCTCTTGGTGCCCTCGTTTCGACCCCAAGGGAGGAGCGGCGAGGAGATCCGAGCAGCGAGACCCTCTGTTCCGCCGACAGGCAACCCGGACGCGGGCGCTTTCACCACTTCGCGTGGAAGCCGGACCCGACCCAGGAGCGCACTTCCTCTTCCCCCTCCTCTCTTGCCCTTCTCCTCCTGTTCCTCATCCTCCTCTTTGTCATCCTCCTCCTTCCTCGTCGACCTCACAGACATATACGGCTCGACAAATGGCGCCGAAAGATGGGGTCTAGGGCTCCGGTCGTGATGATGTACGGTGTTTCATTTGTTCACGACTTCGAACCCCGGGGCGCCTTTCGTCGTCCTTCTCATTCTTGTTGCCGCTCCGAATCATCATACTCATCATCCTCCTCCTCCTCCACCTCCGCCTCATCATCAGCATCATCAGCATCATCTTCATATGCATAATTGCCACCCTCATCACCATCATCATCATCATCATCATCATCATCAGCCGCAGCAGCTGCATCATCATCATCATCATCATCATCATCATCATCATCATCATCATCATCATCATCAGCATCAGCATCAGCATCAGCATCAGCATCAGCATCAGCATCAGCCTCATCACCATAAGGATCATTACCATCACCAGCATCAGCATCATCAGCAGCCTCATCAGTATTAACAGCATCATCTTCAGCAGCAGCAGCAGCATCAGCATCAGCAGCAGCAGCATGATCATCATCAGCACCATCATTACCATCATCAGCATCACCAGCATCATCGTCACCACCATTATAATCATCGTCATCAGCAGCATCATCATCATCAGCATCGTCATCAGCATCGTCATCGTCAGCATCATCATCGTCATAATCATCATCCCTCGTGTTCCTCTATTCCCGACCATCCTGTAGTGTTGGGTCCTCGTTTTGAACACACAGCGCCCTGGGCCTCTGACACCTTCTCCTCTCCCTCCTCCCTCATCCCATACCTGGCGTTGCC
Source organism: Prorocentrum cordatum (assembly GCA_963575745.1). Taxonomy (NCBI): domain Eukaryota; class Dinophyceae; order Prorocentrales; family Prorocentraceae; genus Prorocentrum; species Prorocentrum cordatum. Next base: position 191,724 of record CAUYUJ010016883.1, read on the forward strand.
CGCCACACCAGTCAACGATTTCGGCACACCCCGCACAACTTTTGTGGCCCCACAAGGAACTCCACCGAAGGCCCTGGCAGCAGGGTTCACGTGCGCCCGCGCGGCCTATTTCGGCACACCCCTCTCACGTTTCGTGGCCCCACAGGGAGCTCCACCGAAGGCCCCAGCGGCAGGGTTTACATGCGTCCGCGCGACCCAGTCGGTACACCCCTCCCACGCTTCGTTTTTCCATGGGGAGCTTCTCCGAAAGCCCCAGCAGGGGTATCCGTTCGCGCGACGCACTTCGGCACACCCCTCACACATTTCGTGGCTCCATGGGGAGCTCCGCCCAAGGCCCCAGTGGCAGTGTTTACACGCGTCCGCGCGACCCATTTTGGCACACCTCATACACGCTTCATGGCCGCATGGTGATTTCCACAGGCCCCATCGGCAGGTTTTACACGCGTCCGCGCGACCCAGTCCGGCACACTCCCCACACGTTTCGTGACCTCGCAGGGAGCCTCACCGAAGGCCCCAGTGGCAGGATTCACATGCGTCCGTGCGACCCATTTCGGCACACCTCATACACGCTTCGTGGCCTCATAGGGAGCTGACCAAGGCCTGCCGACCTAGCCACGCTCAGCTCAGACGGTACCACCACCGTCGAAGACGACATCAACTCCATACGTGACCCCAACGGTCAAGAGCAAGTGCTTCGCAGAAGACTGCACTCGCACGTGCGCCAAACCTGGCTACAGCTGCACGCGACGCATTGTGTATTCTTTTGAGACCCCAGGTGCCGATGGGCACCGATGCATCGGACGCGCGGCCCGACATCTCATCCAGGAAAGTGGCATATCGTGCAAAGTGTTTAACGCGTGTTCTGCAGCCAAGGAGGTGCGCACGATGACAGATGATTTAGACCCGCCCGTCGATGATTCCTGTGCTCGATGTGTTTTTGTTGCGCCACGTTTCCATGGTCGTGGCCGATGCTGACCATGCACACGAACAGCGTGGTGCCACCCGCATCGGCGATGTTTGGAAGTTCGTTGCAGCCGAGATTGCACGACGATTGGGTGTTGATTGGACCTTAGTCAAGCGCGGCCGCCAGTGCTTGACTAGATCCGTTCGCGACTCCACACCACCCAACTACTTTAAGAACTCGACGGACACAGCGCAGACGACGCTGGCGCATTGCTGGATTCCCTTGGTCACGATTGGCGGCATTGTAGAAGAGCTACGTGGGCCACCCATTGGTGGTGCCCTCTCAGGCGTGGCGTCATCCATCCTGTTAGCCTGGTGCGAGCTCCAGGCCGTAGCACTTCCTGAACGTCTCCGCAAAGACGGACCTACACCATCCTCATCATCAGGTGCTATAACTGCATGTCAACGTCGGCATATGGGTGATATGCCCGGCGTGGGTAAGATATGTAGTAGAAAGTGAGCGTGCGTATGTTTTACTAAACCATGCGAGGTCAACACATGAGCAGCGTGCGGCTATCGCGCATGGCTTCTCAAGGACCCCACAGGGCCCCGACCTGAGTCGAACGTGCTTCCCTGGCCTGGCCAAGCACCCCGCGGTTTCAGCATGATCGCCCCCCTGTTTGTCAGAAGGTTGGCGAGGCCCCAGCACCTCGAGCTGACGATCTCCAAGGAGGTCGCGTGGTTGCTAGAACTATCCTTGGAGCTATTCTTGATAAGGCACCCTCCTGGTCTCATCCGCGCAGCAGCCCATGCCTGTCCCCCGTCTGTTGCCGTTCATCAGGCTCGAGCGATATTGAGGCGGTGGATTGCTTATTTTCCTACGGCCGTCGCCCCCGTGGGGGGCGGGGGCGACGGCCGTCGCCAGCCCCCGTGAGAACGCCGCAGCGGAGACCGCGATGGAGGCCGCCGCAGCAACGACGAGTGGCACTGCGAAGGCGACAGGCGGTTTCGCCGCGAGGACCGCAGAGACGATCGCCGCGACGATCGCGAGCGGGATCGCCACCGTCGAGGGGGCAGCCGTGGACGCCGCGGCAGCTCACCCCGTCGGGGAGATTGCGACGACCGTGGGAGGGCCTCCCGGGACCGTCGCGACCGACGGGCGACCGCGACCGTGGACGAGACCGCGACAAGCGCGATCATCATCGCGCCGACCGTTGTCGGCGTCGGCTTGCACCCCAGCCCGCGGCGGGCGCCGAGAAGCTGCGCGACCCCCTGGCCCAGGAGGGCCCCGAGTACCAGGTGTTTCTGAAGGGCGCGAAGGAAGGATCGGGCAGAGGAGCTACGCTTACGCAAACAGGGAGAGCACCTAGCCACGGCGATGAAGAGCTCGCTTGGCGACAAGATGGCAAAGCTATGATACGACGATGACAAGGGCGGGCAGTCGGACGGCTCGAACGGCGCACCCGCGCGCCGCGAGACGCCCCCGGCACCCGCGGCCGAGCCCCCATCATCCACTTCGACACTCAGCCGCGCTTAGCAGGGCTGGCCCCAGTCGCTCGCGGGCAAGAAGAAGACCGCGCCGAAGACGCTCACGTGGGCCGACGCAACCAGTTTCCTCCAGACTGCGATGGGCGGCGGCAAAGGAGTCACAGGCAACGTGAACAAGTGCATCACTGCGCACTGCCCCAGGAAGCAGATACCGAAGTCGAAGAGCAAGGCGGCCTCTGTGGTCTCAAGAAGCATAAGCGGGTGAGGTGTCTGATCAGATTCGGAGCCAGGGTCTTCGATGGTTCCAGCCGGTTCCGAGGATGCGCAGCCCCCTACCCGTTCGCTCCAGCCACTCCCTCAAGCTATGCCCGCAAGGTGGTGGTTACAGAAGTTATACCAGTATTGTGTGCCCATGTAGTTCGCGGAGTCCGCGTCCGTTTTTTTGTGTTTTGTTATCGCCGTTGGTTCGTCTTCCCTGCGAAGGACCGGCGTGCGATCCAGGTGCCGAAG
>CAUYUJ010016883.1:207124-258400 GCA_963575745.1 Prorocentrum cordatum
TGGCAGCCTTCCGGCGGGCGGGCAGTGGACGCCTCACGAAGACAGACATTGTGCGTGCGAGAGGGGCGAGCAGCGCAGGAGGGACGGGCAGTGGCAGCAGAAGGCGAAGGACGAGCTTGGGAACAGCGCGCGCAAGAAGTGGAAGGCGAAGGTAGAGCCCGACACCATCAGCTACAGCGTTGGGACCAGGACGCGCGAGAAGGGGTGGGCGAAGCTAGAGCCCAGCATCGCCAGCTACAGCGCCGGGAGCAGCGCGTGAGAGAAGTGGGAGGCGAAGGTAGAGCCCGACACCATCTCTCCTACATGGCCAGTGGATGCGCGTGCGAGAATGTCTCAGGGCCTGTTGTGCACAAAATCTGCCGTTTACGGCGCCGCCACGGGGCCGAATCGCTCAGGCCGTTCCCAGAGGCGCTCCAAGACGGCCCAAGGCCTCCCGGACGCCCCGTGACGGCCCAAAATGGCTCCAAAACGTCCCAAAACGCTCCCAGAACAGCCCAAGAAAGTTTCAGAATGGCCCGAAAAAAAGAACCCACAAGGACCACCAAGCAGGCCCAGAGACGTCCATTAAAAGAGCGATCGGTGAAGTACAAAGCTCTTCTCACCAAGGCTCCCAAGAGCGAGACGTAGCTCAGGCATTCTCAAGAGAGCTCCAAGACGGCCCAAGGCCTCCCGGACGCCCCGCGACGGCCCAAAATGGCCCCAAAAGGTCCCAAAACGCTCCAGAGTTGCCCAAACAAGCTTCAGAATGGCCCGAACAAGACCCCCGCAAGGACCACCAAGCAGGCCCAGAGACGCCCATGAAAAGAGCGATCGGTGAAGTACTGAGCTCTTCTCACCAAGGATCCCAAGAGCGAGACGCAGCTTAGAGAGCTCTCCCAGGCACAGCTCCCAAGAGCGAGCGGTGACGTCGGGACGCCCTTCCGACCTCTCACACAGGAACACGCACGCGCAGCACGCAAGCAGAATCGATTTCCCGGGCTGCCCCCCGGAAGAGGCTCGGGGGGGCAGCCCGGGAACGGCCCCAGAGGCGCCCAACAAAAAAAATCAAGAGAAAGGGCCCCCAGGAGGCCGCAAGACGGGCCCCAAGAGGCCCCTAGGAGGCCGCAAGACAGCCAACGAGGCCCCAACAGGCCCCCAGGAGCTCGAAAATGAACCCCGAGAGGCCCACTAGCCGTTCCCAAGGAGACGGCAGCGCCCGCCATCAGGCTTTGAAGAGGCATCCGGACAAAAAGTCACCAGGGCCCTCCGGGTGACTTCTTTCAAGGCCCCAGGTGCTTTCAAAATTGACAAGCGGCGAGACGTACACCGCCGACCCACCACAGCCGTCTGTGACGCTCCGAGGGCTGTCTAGGCGGAGGTAGAGCGGAAGGCGGACGAAGAGACGGAAGCGGTCCAAGAGGGCCTCCGAGACGGCCCAAGACCGTTCGAAGACGCTCCAGACGAGCCGCGGCAAACGAAATCCTTAACTCTTCTGATGGATCCTGAAAGATTCCCACCATCTAGCCATTTCGAGCGAAGACAGGCCCAAGACGGCCTTTTCGAGCCAAGACTGGCCCAAGATGACGTGGACGAAGTCCACGGGTTCGCCCTAGTCAGCTACAGCGTTGGGGCCAGGGCGCGCGAGAAGGGGCAGGCGAAGCTAGAGCCCAATATCGTCAGCTACAGCGCTGGGAGCAGCGCGCGCGAGAAGGAGCGCGGGAGAGGGTTCAGCCAGGCGACGTGGGCAGCGCGGCGGGCCATCGCCAGCAAGTGGCTGCCGCGACAGTCGAGGCCCGCACGCGAGGCCGAGGCAGAGCAGCAGCAGAGGGCGCTGCACAGGCCGCGCATCACGGCCCGCGCAAAACGCAGGGCTCGCGAAGGAAGGGGGCGCCCAGCCAAGCGCTGAGACGCGGGGCGCCAGGGGGCGGGCGCGGCAAGCGGCGAGGTTCTCTGCTACTAACCCTACACACCCCGCCGCTGCCGTGGACCCCACCCTCGGCGAGGGCAGCGGCAGCCGTCTGCGGACGCTGCCAGCTCGTGTGAGAAGGGCGTTGCGAAGGCAGTGGCAGCCTCCGCGCGAGAGGGGGCGCCCGAGAGGGCGCGGACGGGCAGTGGCCGCCCTGCGAAAACATAGTGGCTGCGTGCGCGAGAAGGGCCGTCGCCTGTGGGACAGGTCCGCGCGAATCGCGGCGCCCGCAGGCGAGGGCGCGGCCGCGGGGCCGCGGCGTGCCCCCCCAATAGTGAGCGCACCTGAGAAGGCGGACAGGACGTCCTCTCAAGAGCCCTCCCATCCAGGTGCGCAGACAGCCGCGAACATCGTCGACACGCGCGCCTGCGAGAAGGGGAACGCGAAGCTGAGCAGCTACTGCGTCAGCAGGGCCATGTGGTACGCGCGCTCCCAAATCGCCAGCACATGGCTAGAAGGCGGCGAAGCGATCGAGCCCAACGCCACCAGCTACAGTGTTGGAATCCAATGGGAAGCGGAGGACATACATGGAGTGTGGGGGCCCCATCCCGAGGGTTGACCAGAAAAAGGTGGAGAAGCGATATCAAAGATATCTCCACGGTGAGGAAAGCGGCAAGTTCACGATCACAGGGTCGAACGGGAGGCCCACGTGGCCCCTCAGAGCAGATTTCGACAACATGCTGCTCCTGAGGGCCACAAGGGCGAAGGCTTCGATCAAAGGCATCAGGAGACGCAGAGTGTAATTGCGCTGCGTGAGAGAGGAGTTTACATGCTGTATGAGTGAATTGCAGCGTGGTTGTTCTGTGCTGCGCTAGGGGCCCCAAGCGTTTCTGGGCTCCCGAAGCGGCACCCGCCTAGGCGAAACTCGACTGCGTCGTCGCCGAATTCTCCCGAATTCTCCTCCTCCTCCTCCTCCTCCTCCTCATGCTGTTCCTCCTCATTCTGTTCCTACCCATCCTCCACCTCCTCATCCTCCGAATCATCCTCCACCTCCTCACTCCTCCTGTTATCCTTCCCCCCCTCTCCTCGAAGCTCCTCTCAGCCACTCCATCCGAGGTGGCCCTACTCCCAAGGGCGCGGGGTGGACCAGCACGCTCACGCTGCAGGTCTGCGCCGGCAGTTGCCTGCAGGCCCTCAAGGACGGGGCCCCGATGGGCACGGCGTTGCCGCTGTTTTCGACGTCCGCGTCGTCCTTCTCATCCCTCCCCCTCCCTATCCTCCTCATCGTCACCCCTCGTATACCCTCTCCCTCCTTTCCCTCTTCTCCTCTTCGTCCTCCTCGTCCTCGTCCTCCTCCTCGTCCTCCTCCTCCTCCTCTTCCTCCTCCTCCTACTCCCCCTCCTGCTCCTCCTCTTCCTCCTCGTCCTCCTCCTCCTCCTCGTCCTCCTCCTCCTCCTCCTCCTCCTCCTCCTCCTCCTCCTCCTCCCCTCCTCCTCCTCCTCCTCCTCCTCCTCCTCCTCCTCCTCCTCCTCCTCCTCCTCCTCCTCCCCGCACTGCCCCTTGTTGAATATCTGTTTCAGGGAGTTCAGGCTTGACGCTAACCCACGTCCAACTGAATCCTTCCCCCCCGCCACCTCCTCCCCCATACCTCCCCTCCTTCCGGAAACCTCCCAAGACACCCAATGATGGTCCTCAAATGTCCCAAATTGGTCCCCCTACTATCTTAAAGGCTCCAAGCCGCTCTCGTGTTGGGTGTTGGCATGGGTTACTCTGGCCCACGTAGTCCCCAGGCTTGCACGTGAACCTTGGCGCCCCCCCACAAGCGCCCCAGACGGCGAAGGCAAGAAGAGTTCTGGGAGCTCCAGAGAACCAAATATTGCCTAGGTTCCCCAATGCATTCACAAAGCATTCCAGAAGGCTCCTAAAACATGTGTTCCTTCGCCTTATATTCCTCAGGGGGGTCAGGGGGGCTGTGGAGTGGAGGAGGTCATCCAAGTCGTTCCTGGGGGCCACAACAAAGCAGGGAGGCGCCCTACGCATCGAAAGCCCCGTGCGGCCTTGGGCCATCCACATGTGCCCATCGCGCACATCACCCGCATCATGATCATCGCTTTCGCTGCTCAGCGATCACCCGAACGCACGCAAACGACTAGACAATGGTATATCCCTGCATTCTCTGATTGCGGCAAACGTTCGCTGTAATGGTTCCCGCCTGCAGTAACGATTGTACCATATTGCGGGAGGCGGCAGTTCGTGTTTCATGGTCCTGGCCGCCCAGGAAGGCGATGTGCTTCCCATGCGCGGTCCAGGCCAGGGAAGGTCAGCGCTAACTTAAGATGATGGCTACGTTCACGTGTCAAGGAAGCGTTCCTGGGAATTCGGTCAGGTTCTCGAATTGCGTGGCTCGTGTCTAGAAATTGCTTCTGATGTGTGGAAAACGCTTGCGACGCATACAGACCGTTTGTTGAAACTACTACAAGTTCTGCCCAGCACGCTGCAGTGGTGTTTCTGCGTTCTGGAAATAGTTGTTGGTTTCTACACGTTTGTTTGTTTCCAGAAACGACTCGCCGTTGTCAGAGAACATCGGGAGTCGGACGGCCAAATCGCGCCAGCGGGCCGGGCAACGACCCCAATCCGCGCCAGTGAGACGGACAGCGCCCCCGACCAGCTACTTGATGGCGCATGCGCGCATGCGTTCGCTTGAAGTCCGCACTGGAGCGATACAAGTGATAACTCCGCGGGCGCACGACATTGTTCTCGGCGCGCCCCGCCTCCGCGCACTTGCCGGTGGTGGACGTTGCGAGATCACCGGGGCGGGCAGAGCGGCAACGACGCAACGTCACCTCCATCCCTCCAGCCTTCCAGATTCCCCATGCCAACCCACGAGGAAAAGAGGAGAAGTATGCGAGGATCTTGGAGCTTCTTTGCTTGTTGAAGCCCATGAGGCTCTATTGAAAACCCCCTCCCCGCTATCCCCTTCATCAATACATCACTCCTCACACCAGTATTGTTAAAATATGTCATAAGATATGCCATACGTTTTGACTCCGTCTCTTCGTCACGGTAACTACCAGTGTGATCGTCATCGTCGTTTTCATCTGTATCGCAAATATCATCACCAGCATCGCCATTATCGTAGTCACCAGTTGCATCATCATCGTCGTCGTAGTCGTCGCCATCATCTTCATCATCGTCACCAGCATCGTCCTCGGATCCTTATCATCACACGCATCAGTTCCATCTTGTTGTATACTTGTGTCACAGTTTCTCGCTCCATCCCTGCCTCTTCGTCCCTCCTGCCCCCTCGTTCATCCTTCCCCCCCTTCTTTGGAAATCTGACGAAAGCCTCCACATACCTCCATGGTCCATCAGTATTCTGGATTTGTGTGCGGACTTCCAGAAACCACCGAGACACCCCACCCGCCTCCACAGTAAAACACATTAATTTCCACGTTGCGGCCTCGACCTTCCCGGGAGCGAAGAAAACGACGAAGTGGCACAGGAAAAGCTTGTTCATCCCCCACCCACCCACCCACCCACCCACCCACCCACCCACCCTCGATCCCCACCCCCAAACCAAACACAGCAGCCATCCGAGAATTTTCAGATACACTTTGAGATGCTCCGCAAGCGCATGGGAATATCTGAAGACCGCCGAAGCCGCCCGAAGCCCTCCAAGAATATCCTGTCGGGGGCTGACGGGTGCTCTTGGCCCAAAGTGTCCCCATGTCTTCGCACCAGTTTGGAGCCCCTGGGGCTCCCTGAGCCTCGTGTGAAGGGGGGCTCCGAAGGGCGTGGGGGGCATCCTTGAAAACCTGGGGGCGCCGTGGGTCAGGGACACCTTGGGCAACATCTGATCCTGGGCGCCCCGCGAGGACCTCCGAAAAACTCCGAAAACTATCCGAGAACCTCCAGGCACTTTTCGAAATGTTCCGAGAGCGCTTTGAAACCTCCGAAGGTCGCCGAGCCCCCCCAAGAAAGGCCGCCTGAAGCCCTCCGAGAAGGAGAAGGAGGAGGAGGACAGGGAGGAAGAAGAGAGAGTGAAGAGGAGGAGGCAGAAGGAGGCAACAGGACAAGGAGGGAAGGAAGGGAACTGGTAGGAGGGAGCAAGAGGGAGGGAGGGAGGAGGGGAGAGGAGGGGAGGGAGGAGGCGAAGACGGAGGGAGGGAGAGAGGGAGTGAGGGAGGTGGGAGGGACGGGAGGGAGGCCTGCGAGGACCACCAGAAATTTCAAAGAACCGTCCCGAGGACAACCAGAAATTTCAAAGAACCGTCCGAGAACCTCCAGGATCCTCCCGACATGATCCGAGCCGCAGGCCGCAGGATGAATACGTGCCGGCGCACTCAATCAGGTGTGGCGGATTCCCAGAACTTGCGCTCAGGGCCGCCCCCTGAGGGCTGGCGGGGGCGCCATCCCCACGACCGGTTGAGGAGGGAGAGGAGACAGAGGGAAGAGGGTGGGAGGAAGGGAGACGGGAGGGAGGGGGGGGGGAGGATGGAGCAGAAGGGAGGGAGGAGGGAAGAGGACCCAGACATGCGATACCGTGGTTTTCTTCAATACGGGTTCCCGGACGTCCCTACCCTTGCTTTGGGGCTGGTTTTTCATCCCGAGGCGTTTTTGTTGGCGATGGCCCCCCGATACCGAGAACAGCCAACAACTTCTTATGGTGATGTTTGTCGGGACGCGAGCATGCCTGGGTGCGGAGGGAGCGACGAAGAGGAAGACCTACGGTCAAGAACTTTCAGATAGCGTGTCGCTCCGCATGTTACAGTCGGCCCGGATTAGTAGGTCGACCCTGCCAGCTCAAGGGTACCCTTGTGTCCTGTGCCTCGCGACACGTGCCTTCTTACACTCCTATGGCAATGTGGCCCTCGGAAGGCTTTTGTGTCCTCTCGCGTGTCCTGTCCAAGCAAGGCCGACTGCATGGCCCACCCACGCTGCGGCGCGACACGCTATCCGCTTCGCGGGGCATGGCGTGTCGCCCGGGCCACCGCGGCGACACGCCATCCAGAAGTTCCGGACCGTGGGAGGCCACTTGGCGTCGCTCGGACGTGTCAACTTTTGCTCGGCGACGGCGATTCAACAGCATCGTGAGTCATCTCGCGACAACAAGGAGCACACGAAAGCGGCAAAAGCACGGGCAGTGGACGTCCGAGCGATGGCAGGGCCAGGGAGCCACCTCCTGGGCGCCTCCCGGCGAGGAGCGGGTGAGCGCGGGGCTCATGTGCTACATCCAGGAGCTCGGCTGGGAGCCCGGCGCCGCCGTCGAGGTGCCGCGCGGCACTCGCGCGCGCTCCCGCGCGCCGGAGGGGCGATGTCTCGGCGATCGGCGCTCGGTCCAGACCCCTGCTGCTGCCCCCCCCCCAGAACACCCCTTCTGCTGCTAGGCGCCAGGTGCAGCAGGGTATGGACACAAAAAACGTGGCCTCGTAGGCCAGAATGTTATTCAGGAGGGAAAAAACACAGACACTAAAACCCAAAAGAAAATATGGGAAAATATGGTGAATCATGTTATTTGTGCGTATTTATTTATGTGTGTCCCAGGGCCCCTTCAGTTATCCATATCCCCGCTCTGCCCCCTCGTGGGGGCTGGGGCGCGAGCAGGGGATGGCTAGAATGTCGATCACCTCACTTCGGAGGTCTGTGGCTGCGAGTGCTTCGCTCGAGGGCCCCCAGATGGTGCGTTGACCACACCGCGTGGTGAATCGGTATGGATTCGAGGTTTTCGGCTGTTTTCGTCGGTTTCGGAGGGCTTTCATGCCTCGGGACGCGTTCCAGGGAGTGCGCCTCGCCGAGGGCGCTCTGGGGGGGCCCAGATCGTCCCAAACGGCCGCCAAAGATCCGAGCTGCGGCCCAGAAACCAGACACTCGGAGGAGGGCCAGAGGAGTGAGTCAGTTAGGGGGCCACATGCGAACCCTACCCCCTACCCCCCACGATTTCTGAGGGGGAGGGTGGGGTTCACTTCGTTCGCATGTGGCCCCCTTATCAGTGGGGCTCGGGTCGTTCTCCGGAGGCGTCTCGGGCGACTGGGGCCTCCGAGGTGTCACAACCGTGCGGCGACGGACCGCGCGGTGAGGCCGCTGGAGATGCCGAGGTCACCACGCGGTCCGTCACCATACGGTCTGGGTGCCCCAACACTGCCCTCGAGGGGAAGGGTTGCACGCTCCGAGCGCCTCGCCAGCCCGCAGCCCCCTCTCCGCGGCCGCCCTCTTCTCCCCCTCCCCCTCCTCCTCCTCCCCCCTCCTCCTCCCCTTCCTCCTCCTCCTCCTCCTCCTCCTCCTCCTCCTCCTCCTCCTCCTGCTCCTCCTCCTCCTGCTCCTCCTCCTCCTCCTCCTCCTCCTCCTCCTCCTCCTCCTCCTCCCCCCCCCGCCTCCGCGGTCTGAATTTGCCATCTCGCGTCCCGACCTCGGCCCACCCGCGCCGCGCGACCGCTTGCGCCTTGACAACATATGTACACATTGCCCATTTCTAAGTATTCGACAGTTCTTTGATTTTTGAGGGGGCCAAGGTCCTTCCCAACCCTCCTGTTTGTTGGGTCCTCGTTTTGAGTTCGCAGCGCCGCGCTCCATCCTGCCTCCTCCCCCTCCTCCTCGACCATCTCGGCACACCCCTCACACGGTTCGTGGCCCTTAGGGAGCTCCACCGAAGGCCCAAGTGGCAGGGTCCACATGCGGCCGCCCCGACCATTTCGGCACACCCCTCACACGGTTCGTGGCCGTTTAGGGAGCTCCACCGAAGGCCCCAGTGGCAGGGTCCACATGCAGCCGCCCCGATCATTTCGGCACACCCCTCACACGGTTCGTGGCCCTTAGGGAGATCCACCGAAGGCCCCAGTGGCAGGGTCCACATGCAGCCGCCCCGACCATTTCGGCACACCCCTCACACGGTTCGTGGCCCTTAGGGAGCTCCACCGAAGGCCCAAGTGACAGGGTCCACATGCGGCCGCCCCGACCATTTCGGCACACCCCTCACACGGTTCGCGGCCCCGAGGGAGCTCCGCCGAAGGCCCCAGTGGCAGGGCCCACATGCGGCCGCCCCGAAGATTTCGGCACACCCCTCCCACGGTTCGTGGCCCCTAGGGAGCTGCATCGAAGGCCCCAGTGGTAGGGTCCACATGCGGCCGCCCCGACCATTTCGGCACACCCCCTCACACGGTTCGTGGCCCCTAGGGAGCTCCACCGAAGGCCCCAGTGGCAGGGTCCACATGCGGCCGCCCCGACCATTTCGGCACACCCCTCACACGGTTCGTGGCCCCTAGGGAGCTCCGCCGAAGGCCCCAGTGGCAGGGTCCGCATGGCGCCTTCGTGCCAGTTCTGCACGCCTCTCACGCGTTTCGCGGCCGTCCTCGCTTCCAATGTGAGTCGTGAGAACGCGCGCGTGAATGGGCGACGGCGGGAGTAGTTGACATTCTCTGGCGCAGCGATCCAAGGATTTTCGAGGCCCTTCAAGGTGTTTTCGTGCATTGAGCGGTCCTGTTTATAGTCGCCCCGCGTTAAAATTAGGGGTTGGGTTCTTCGCCAGGCTAATTTCATTTCTAATTGTTTTATTCTGGGCCTCTTCCTGGCCGCTAGGGGGCCAGGAAGAATTTGAAACGAGCACAAGTAGAAGTGGGCACGGTCAGGAATGAACGACGTGTATTTCCCTCAAAGAAACATTCCCCGCCCCTCTAACGCTGTCGGCGCCAGAGGTACCGCCAACATGTATGTGTATGCAATGTGTTGTTCATCTATATTCTAGGGCTGTCACATGTGTTCGGATGTCTTAAAGAATTTGCAGATGTGCTTTCATTTGGGTTCTGGTGGATCTCACATGTCTTGGAAGGTCCCCAGAGGACTTCAAAGGAGTTCTAATGTTTTCGGTGGGTGTTCAAATGTTTTCGGGACCCAGGGTGCATTCCATCGGCTGCGCCTCGCCGAGAGCGTTCTGGGGATGCTGGAACCGTCTTGAGCGTCAGCTTCAGGCCCGAGCTATGGTCCGAGAGCCATCAGGGTTTGTTTCGATCCGAGCGATCCGATTTGATATCGATTCTGGCCAGCTCGACCCGAATCGATTCCGACATATTCCGACAGTCCATTGCGGCCCGATGTTTGGCATGGGCGCTATTTTGCACCTTGGCGCAGCCGATACCCTTCGGAATTCGGCTCCGTGCCGATGTAGCCCGTTCCGGCACACATTCCGATTCGACCAAGTTTTCAGAGTCTGAGTTGATTGATCTTGCATTGGGTCTATCTTAAGGCCTTAGAAGCCCATCGGAAGCGACAAGGTGAGGAGCGAAAGCATGCGAAAGAGGGACCACTTTGGGTTCAGGAAGGGCTTGGCTTTCGGGCCCTTCCGTCTGGGTCGGAGAGTCTCCTCGTGGCCGAAGCTCGCCGTGGACAGATGCCCCTGCGTTCCTGATCTGGCGTTCCTAATAGTAGCACGATGGCTGTACCGCCTCCACCTCTGGAGTGCTTGGGCCTCTCGGGGGCGTCCTCGGAACAGGACGGGCCCTTTGGGAGCCATCTTGGACCATCTTGGACGTTCCAGCGCCTCGTGAAACCCCCCCCTCCAGGTCTAGGGGACGGGGGTAGCGGAAGGGGTGAAGCGGAGCGGAGTGGACAGACTGAGACGTCCCACAGGTCGATGAGACGCCCAGCGGCCGCGGCGGGCCGGACCTCCGAGAGGCCATCATAACGCTTGCGGACAGGTGCTTCAGGTCTCGGGCTGGTCGAAACGCTGGGCGGCCCCGCGGCGGACTCGGCCCGCGTCAGGGCCTTCGGCCACAGGCCGCGCGCGATACGGCCCAGATAGTTCGTGCCCGTGGTAGTGGGGCGGCCACCTCCTCGGGCTGGGTTAGTTGTTTGTCCTAAACGGTTGGACCCAGCCCTCCCCAGTCGGCTTGGGTTTTCTCCTCTCCCTGCTCCTGCCTCTGCCTGCCCTTCTCTTTCCCTCTCTCCCGCTCAAGCCTTCGGGGCTCAAAGCCCTGGAGCCGACCTCAGGAGGTCTGGGCGCCCTCGGCGCCCGGAAGCGTGCGTGCCATGGCTGCCTGGCGTCTGGCGCTGGCAGGCCCGGCACGCGGGCTGATCGCGCTGATCACCAGCGCGGCCGCCTACGACTGGCGCGGGCCGCTCAGCTCTGCTTTTGCCCGCGCTGGATGGGGCCGCCCGGCTGTGGCCCAGGAGGTCCCGTTCGGGTACACCGTGCCGTACTACGACGACTCCGAGTACGGCATGGAGATCGGCGAGCACGAGGAGGAGGGTGGGGATGCAGGCAGCCCCCAGGCGCCGCCCGACAGCGGGCCGCCGGGAGCGCCGCCCCCGCCTCCCGCCCAGGCCGCCGGAGGAGTCGAGAATGGCAGCCATCCCACCAAGGACCCAGGCGGCGAGGAGTCTTGGGTGGGCGGCTGGGGTGTCTGGGCGCTAGGGTTGAAGCCACTACGCGAGGGCACCTGGGCCTGGCGCCTGAGTGGCATGGGCGGGGTCGCCTACGAGAAGCTCGACAGCCTCGGGAGCGCCTTCTCCACCCACGCCGAGACGGGCTGGCTGACCAAGGATGGCGGATGGTTCTTCTATGCTCTCGAGAAGTTGGGCCTGACGGTCTTCGGGGCCGCCTGGCCTGCCGTGGCATGGACGTTCATCTTCTTGGCTTTCTTGGCGGTGCTTGCTTTCCTTACTCATATCTGTCGTACTCTACTGGCCCCCTGTGCAGCCGCCCTCTGGCTGATTGGTCTACTGGCGCGGTGCTCCAAGTGCCGCCGGCGAGAGCCTGGCGATGCAGCTGCCGAAAGGTACCTGCCGCCGGCTCCGCCTGCCCTTACCCAGATCAACTGGATGGGGCCAGAGACCGGACCAGCCACGACCACTGAGTATTATAGTAAGAAGGTGAAGGGTCGTGGGACTGGGAGGCGACCCAATGACGTGCTGATCAAGATCGACGACCACGTGGCCCGGCTGAAGATCGACCTTTCGGAGCCCAAGCGGATCGACAGGAAGGGCCTTTGGATAGACTGCCTGGGCGTGAAGGGTGCGAGTTCACGCGCACTTCGCCAGAAGCTGGAGTCGCTCGAGGGCCGTTCCATCCACCTGTGCCGCAACATGGTCTGTAGAGATCAACCTGGAGAAGTTCATTGCAAAGAGTACGCTGCGTTGGATTCCGAGGCGATCGTGGACATCGGTTCCCATGCCAGGTTCACCTCCTGCCGCGGCATCTTCCTGCTTTGGCGGGCCGTCGCCGACCTGGGGAGGGGCACCTGGAAGATTATCGTGTTCCTCTACTGCATCCTCTCCTGCGGTTGCTCCTTCTGCTGCCGGCGACGCCGCCGTCGCAAGACAGGCGCGGCGGAGCCAGGCGTTGCAGGGGGCATCGCAGAGGTCCTGGATCAGGAGTCTGAGTCGGAGGTGGAGGCCGAGGACAAACCATGTGAGGCTGTTCGGGTGGGCATCGTACTTCGTGGCGGCGCCCGCCCCTTGGCACCTGACGGTTGCCGTGGCGCCGCGGAGGCCGAGCCGACCACCCTGCTCTTCGAGGACGGACAGGCGTCAGACCTCCCGCCACCCAGTGACGGGCGGAACTCTTTCGCCCATCTCTGCGCCCATCATGCCCAGGTCTACCGAGCTTCTCGGTATCGTGATAAATGTTCGCAGGTGACTTGTTACCGTCAGGCAGTTGGCAATGCGGAGGGCGTACCACTCTGTCTCCTTCACCTGGGTGGAGAAGCGAGCAGAGCAGTGCAGGCAGCCGCAGCCGTCCAAGGCCGCGGATTCCTCTCGAGTCTGGGCCTGCGGCGCCGGACGGTCCGCAGTCGCAGCCCACGGGCGCGCGAGCAGGGCGCCCCAGGCAACGCAGCCCCCCCCGCAGACGGAGCTCGGGGGCCAGAGAGCCACCGCGGACAGGCAACCCCTGGGCAACACCTACGGGATGCATCAGCCTCACCACGAGGTCCACCTGTTGGTGTCAGGTTCGAAGCGCCGCCTTCTCCGAGGGTGCCTCTCCCACGGGATGCCAGCCCTGCCCCAGACGAGGAGGCCGAGCAAGGTGACTCCCTCGTACTGCGTGTACGAGTGCATTGGGCCGCCGGCCCGCAGTGGGTCATCTTCTTGGGGAAGTCCAGACCCGGAGGAGGGCCCACCGGAGATGGCAGCACGACCGTAGTAGACGTGGAGGAGCCGCGCTGCAAAGACCACTCTGCAGAGGGCCAGGAGAACGTCTGCTTCACCCTCAAGACCGCGGGGATCGAGTACGCTCCCGTCGCCAGCGACCAGGGAAGGCTCCCCGCCGGCTACCTTGAGGAGCTATTGCATCATCCTCCACTCGGTGCCGAGGAAATGGGGATCGGGGTGCACGGTGTCGTCGTGAGCAACACCATGTGGGAGAAGCTGCGTCCTTGGAACGGGGTCCCCGTGGGCGGGAAGACCAAGAGGATCGGCCGCCCTCAGTGGGCTCAGCTTCGGGCCCGCGGGGACTTGCTTGTGCACCGACATCCAGTAGGCACCTCCGGCGACGCCCCTGGAGCACCGCAGCTCACCTCCGACGAGATGGACGTGCAGCTCAAGAAGCACTGGGCGAGGCTTGACCGCAGCAGCTCCCCCAAGCCCCCTTTCGGCGTCGGGTGGGGTCTGGGCGAGGAGGGCGATCCAGCCCCCTCAGTCCCTCGACGCTCTTCCCGCAGTCCCGCAGGGAAGGCTCATGAAGAGGAGAACACCGGAGAGGCCATGCTGGGGCTGTACCTTGCGGCTCATGAGGAAGGATCGGACGACGCCTCGGCGCTGCAGAGCGTGGCGGCAGGATACGATGAGGACGTCACCGTCGTCTTGGGGCACCCCATCAAGTACACCCAGCGCCTCATGCGCAGCAGCGGAACCGAGGAGCGGGCCAAGTACCAGGCGCACATCGACAGGTGGGAAAAGAAGTTGGAGCGGGTCCGAGCCGAAAAAGACGAAGGTGTGAACCCGCCCCTCGCCAGTGGCCTCTTGAAGCTAGACACCGAGCGCAGGCCCGACACCAGCCAAGAACCTGGCCAACCTGGAGCTCCCCCTGGACTGGACGCCGCCGCGAGTGCTCCGCCATTGCCGCCGCCGGCTACCCCGCCTGGCGTGCGCGTGCCGGGAGCTACTCGTCTTTCTCCACCAGGTTTGATGCCCGGCCTCGTACCGAACCTCGGGCAGATGTTCACCAACCGGAGCGCCTACGGACACGGAGGACTGGTTGAGACCCCTGGGCGACCTGACCGTAGGTATGCCGCGGGAGCTGGAGAGGGCGAACCATCGGCCGCTTTCTCCACCTACGCACAAGTCCTCCAGAACGGGCAAGAGCAGCAGCACCTGGACAACATGCGGCTGCTGCAGGCGGTGGACAGCCTCCGCAGGTCCGGCGAGGAGGAAAAGGTGGCGCAGCGGGGCACCCTCGGTGCCATCGGACGTGCCGAGGAGCTCGACGTGTACCTGGCACGGGGCTGCGACACCCTCGACGTGGAGGTCTGCGGCACCCTGACCGGACGAGAGTTGTTCCATGGCCTCAAGCGCGCCTGCGAGCACGCGAAGCACGTGATGCAGGCGGTGAACTGGCCGACGACGGTGACGAACAGGATGGCGTGCGGCATTGCCGCCTTCTGTTGGGGAGGACGGGACCACAAGGATCTGGCCGAGTGGTCGATCTCCGTGGCTGACTTTCCCCATTGCAAAGCAGAGGTGTTCGACGCCTACACCATGCCCACCACGTGCAAGCTCGAACCGCGCCCCCGGCACCCAGTCGTCTTCTCTCAGTGGGTGAGGCAGACCGAGAACGCCATCACCGTCTTCGGGCTAGTCTACGGGCGGATGCACGAGCCAGAGAGGCGCCGGGCCTTGGAGACCCTGCGCCTTGCCTACGAGGAGGACGACGTGGCCTTCCCAGCTGATTATGTGTACAGCCTCTGGGAAGAGCTCGCCGCAACCTGGTGCGAGCAGCTTCGGGAGAAGCGGAGGGAGGTGTGCCGCATCCTGGGGCTCACCAACCCGCGCCGGGAGGACATCAAGACCATCGCCCTCGCTCCCACGGGGCCGTCTGGGAGTGCGTGGTTGACCTTTCCGAATGTATACGACCTCGACGCGCCGGATGGGTACTACCAGGTAGTGTGCGTCCCGCGCCAGGCCCGGCGGCTGCAGAGGTTCCTCCACCAGAACCTCCACGCCGGCCCCTCGAGGACCCCCAAGGCCGGGAAGGCTGACGACCACGCCCCAGCAGATCAAGAAGCACCCGCAGGAGCTGGGCCAGGCACAGGAAAGGCAGGGGCCGCCGTCAAGAAGGCTGCCGCCAAGAAGCGGCCCGCCGCCCGGGCATGCCCAGCGGGGAAGGCACTGACATCCAGCGAGATCGGGCGCTCGGTCAAGCACGCCCCCCGTGACAAGAACGGGAAGGTCATTTGCTGGGACGCCTGCACCTGGGCCGGCTACCCCAAGGCGGCAGGGACCTGCGCCCACTCCCACGAGGCCATCAAGGGGCTTGGCAGCTTAGACTGGACCGTGCAGGCGCAGCTCATCAGGCGTGGCGGCCTGAAATCTGGCGCTAAGGTCGACCCCGCTTCGGTCGACGGGCGGGTGGCTCAGCTCAGGGCCCAGGCCAAGGCCGAAGCAGACAGCAAAAGGGCTGGTGGAAGTGCCGGAGAAGGCCCCGGGGCATCTTCGGGAGGCAGCCGAGCGGGAGGCTCGCCGGCTGTCTGGCACCCCCCTGCCGCCTTCGACGAGATCCAGACCACCGCCCTCGAGGAGGAGCTCAGGCAGGCTGTTCAGGGCCCCGAGGAGGACTGGTTGCTGGACGCCCACGCCAACGCGCCCGCAGTAGAGGGGACTGGCGAGACGACACACCCAGCTGCCCTCGAACGGTGGAACATCATCGAGA
The DNA here is from genome assembly GCA_963575745.1 of Prorocentrum cordatum. NCBI lineage: Eukaryota > Dinophyceae > Prorocentrales > Prorocentraceae > Prorocentrum > Prorocentrum cordatum. Next base: position 222,865 of record CAUYUJ010016883.1, read on the forward strand.
AGATCCTGGAGAGCGGGACCATCGCGACCCTGGGCGACATCAGCGACTACCTGCATTCACACGCCCTGGCCAGGCTCGCACGGGCCAGCTCAGAAGGCATCTCCCTAAGCTTGGAAGAGATACTGCTGGAGGCGACTCGTGACGGGGGGCCAACCCTCGCCGAGGAAGCCGGTCGGGCCCTCGACAAGCTGGGATCAAAGGCGGGGAGGAGCAGCACACAGGACCTCAGCATTGGAGGGGCCACCTGGGACGAGGAGGCTGGGGTAGGCCGCGGGAAGCTCACGGTGCAGGACCAAGAATGGGACTATCTCGACTTCCAGGATGAGCTCCAACCCGATGAAGAGATGCGAACCCGACTCGGCCTCAAGGAGGGTGACGCAGAGCTCAGGCAGTGCTTGGTGCTCCACATCGCGGCCGCCCTGCTCTGGGAGAATAAGGAGCCTGATGCGCCGGCCGCGAAGGCCCTGGCTGCTCAGCTCCGCCGGAGTTGTGGGATGGAGCCACCACCGCCTCCGCCGCGTTGGGGGGCGCCCCCCCTTTCGTCTCACCACGTGAAGCCGAGCTCCGGATGCACTGCCACGATGTCCAGCACCCGCACCACGACAAGGACTTCAGGTGCATCGCGGTCTTCCCCCTGAGTGCCCTCAACACGACCACCGTCCGGGTCTGGAGGATCAATCACTGGAACCAGCTCGAGATCGACTCCGCCCTGCCGACGCAGACCAGCGAGAGGGAGGTCCACGTCATGATCCACCGAGGCCATATGCGGGTGCTCCGGCCGCCGGCCATCGGCAGCCAGAGCCCCAACAAGCGAGGCCGGGCGTTTGGGGAGATCCTCAAGACCTGGACACTCGCTGGGAAGCCCGTCCGCGAGCTGCTCACAGTAGGCTGGGAGATGTACCTGGAGTCAGAGGAGGTCGCGGGGCCCGTGATACCTAGCCGGCCCCCTCCCTGCATGCACTGCAAACGTATGCAACAGGCTCAGCCCCCGACGCGTGAGGGCGCCGTCGGGAATCAGGAGCTCGAGGAGGAGGACTTCTCCGGCCTCGCGCCCCTCCTGCGCAGACCCGCCTTCGCGTGGGGCATCCGCACCCGCGAGATCTTCGCAGGTACGGGGAACTGGACCAAGGCGATGCGAGAAGCTGGGCTCCAGACGGCCCCGTCCGTCGAGTACTTCCAGGATCCTCTGGCCCAGGCCGGGCCCCAGGAGGAGCACGACATCCTCGACCCCCAGGTGCGGGAGAGGCTTCTTCTCGACGCTGGAGCCGCGCCAGGCCCCGACGAGGCGAACGTCTACCAGTTGGCCCCACCATGTACGACCCATTCGGCTTGGTGCCTCAAGAACGGCGGGACCCGCACGTTCGAGCACCCGGACGGCGACGGGACGGTCCAGGCGGAGATCGAAAGCAACATCATGGCAGATTTCGCCGCCGACCTCTGCGAGCGCCTCGACGCCAACGATCGGGAGTGGATGCTCGAGAACACGGCCAGCGACGGACGCTACCCGAAGATCTGGGACAGGGCCAGGATCAAGCAGCTGCAGAAGCGCACAGGGGCACGGATCATCTCTGTCGCTATGTGCGAGTGGGGACTGGGGCCCCCAGAGGAGCCCGCGAAGCGGCACCGCAAGCTGACGGTCTGGATGGTCTCGAAGGGCCTTTACCCCTGGGCGCTCTCTCTGGCGAGGCGCTGCACCAACCAGCACGAACACGTCGCCCTGGAGGGGCCTCTCCCCTACGACCTGACCCAGACCCAGATCGACCACTACAACTCCTCCAGGCTCACGCTCAGCCAGTCCGAGCAGAAAGACATCCTGAGCCTGACCAATCGACTGGCCCTTGCAGGCGTGCAGGCCCAGGGTCTTGCCGTGGACGCCAAGACCATGGAAACCCCACAGCTCGGACCCGAGCTGCTGCGCCCGCTGAACGACCTCGTCGGCAAGCTGGGGCCCGCGAACTTCCACTGGAGCCGGGTTGAACCACGCACCGGGAAGGCCTTCGAGGACCTCCCGGAGGGCACCGTGGCCTTGTACTACGGGCGCGACCGAGCCGACAACTTCGTGGCCAAGATCTCACACCGGTCGCCTCCACACCTGCACGGTGGGGGGCGCATCCCCAGCGGAGCCCCCCCGCTGGTCAAGGCCCTGCGGGAGGAGTTGAGCACCCTCGGCTTCCAGGTCGGTCAGCGTGGACTACGACGCACCCGCTACGCCGGCCAGTGCCCGACGAGGCTGTGCGCGGCCTGGGCCGAGGTCGTCAAGGCTGCGGGGGCGGGGACCCCCCCTGCGAAGCTCCTGAAGAAGCTCGAACCCATCGTCGCGACGAGGGCCGGGGACAAGATGGCGGCGGGAGCCGGTGACAGGGTTCACCTGGCGGAACCCCCCCCTCCTTTTCGCTTCCAGGACGTGCCAGTCATGGAGAAGGAGGCGGAGGAAGACCATCCAGCAGGGCTCAAAGGATGGCAGTGCGCGAACAGAGGCAAGAAGAGGGGAGGGTGGAAGCGCAACAAGGCGAGGAAGAGGGACCCCGACCGAGGAGCGCCACCACCAGGCCCTGGAGGAGATGGTGGAAACGACGAACCTGGGGGAGACGAAGGAGAAGGAGAGGAGGAAGAGGAAGAGAAGGAGCCGCCCAGGTGGGTCAAGAAGTCCAGGCAAGCCGAGCAGCAGGCCGACGAGCCAGTCAAGGTGCTTCTCCCGCAGCGGGGGGACCGATGGATACCGATCCCCGGGGCCCCCATGTACGCGCACGAGCTCCAGAGCGTCCTCATGACCTGCAGGTGGCCGCGCGACGACGTTCTCAGTCCCGAGGAGCTTCGCCTGTTCGTCTACACCGACGAGGGAAACACCGCAGGAGCAGAAGGACCGCCCTTGGAAGACGATGATCGAGTCGAACCCGGGGAACGCCTTATCCTGTGGATCGGGAGAGAAGACATCGGGAATTGGGCGGCCTGGGCGCCACGCTGGATCAAGAGGACTGTGGACGAGGAGCGTGAGGAGGCGCCGTGGCACCGCAGCGAGGCCACCCCCGCTTCCCACCGCAGTGTCACGCTGAGGATCGCCGACCGAGCCAGCTCCCAGGGCTTTGGCAGCCCGGAGCTTGGCGTTGTCTGGAACAGGCGGACCCCCCCACAGCACTCAGGAGGGAAGCGCTTCCAGCAAGCTGCTGCCCAGGCCCTCCAGAGACAAAGCCGCGAGGCACCCGCCGGAGGGTCCAGCAGCGGCGGCGGCTCAGCCGACAGCATCAAGCTGGAGAGCATAAGGAGGAAGCTCGAAGCTGCCAGAGCCGCCGAGGTAGGTGTCCTGGAGGAGGAGGAGAAGCGCATCAAGGAGCTGCAGATACAGCTGGCAGAGGCTAAGGAACGCCGCCGGGCCCGTCGTGCGAGGGATGCCGGCAAGCGCGAGGCGGAGCAGGCGCGAGCCGGGCATCCCCGCCGGGCCAGCTCAGAACCCCCCAGCGGGCAGAGCGTGGCCACCCCTCTTGACCCAGCCTGGGAGGACGAGACCCCGCTGCCCTCGGCCATCCTGGATGGGGAGAACAAGTGCCACGAAGCGGAGTGCATCCTGAACAACCTGCTCGGGGTCTCAGCTGACGATCCCACGGGACCCGATCGGAGGAGGAAAGCCCGTGAGCTCTTGATCGAGGGCATCAGCTCCATGTTCGAGGATCTACCGCGGAGCTGGACCGGTACCCCCTACGAAGAGCAGGGCGAGATCGCGAGCGAGTACGTTGACATCCTCGAGAGGCTGACCCGCAAGATGGTGAAGGCAGGGGAGCTGGACGACATCCCCGCGAAGAAGCGCCAGAGGATCGTGCACGAAAAGGCGGAGGAGGAACCCCCGAGCGACGACGCGGACTCCGCCGAGAGCTCGGAGGACGAGGTGGTGGAGAAGCCGTACGCGAGGACCGAGGAGGGACCAGGCCCCCCCCTCCCAGAGGACCCAGATCCTCTGAGCCTCTGGCCTGGGCAAGCAGAAGCAGCCAAGCGGAGCAGGGAGGAGCCTTTTCAGAGCTCTCCTGGGGCCAGCGGCAGCGGAGGCCCCGCCCCCGCTGCAGGCGCAAGGCCACCGCCGAGCGCACCCCCGCCGCCCGAGGTACTGGAGACCCCCTCAGACCCAGCCCAGCATCAGAAGAGCAGACTCCCCGCCACGACCCCCCAGAAGGCAGCGCCCACGAGGCGAAGCCGCTCGGCAATGACGGTCGTGGAAGCAGCCAGGCGGGCCGCAGGCAGGTCGACGACCTCCAGCGGAGACCCCCCTACCGGGAGGGCAGACGCCGGCAGCGCAGGGGCGTCTGGGGAGAAGCTCACACTCAGGCCCAAGCCGAGATCGTTGGGTGCCCAGCTGCGCGCCACCTCCAAGGGGGAGCCATCGCAGCCCAGACCCCGCCAAGACGATCCAGCAAGGCCACTCGTGCCCCTGGACCACGCAGTCCGACCACTGGTGAGGCCTCCGGGGTGGCGCCCACTCCTCCCAGGGCAGATCTGCAGACCGCCTGGCATGCCGCCGATGATGCCGCCCCCTTGGCCGCCCCCTCCACGGGGACGCCGCTGTGGGGGGCCCCCTTTGGGGGAGGCGCCGGCGGCGCCAAGCGGGGGGAGGGCGCAGGAGGAGGCGCGCGCCTACGTCAAGTGGTGCGCGGACCACCCCACCTTCCAGCCCGAGAAGGTGCCAGAGGTCGTGAAGCGGGGCAACTCACTCCTCCGTCTCGCCGGCAGCATCGAGAGAGCTGCCGAGTTGCTGAAGCGCGCGCGGGAGGAGGTCCATGGGAACCCGTTGGGCGGCGTACTCCAGGAAGACGTGCAGAAGTCCTTGGACCCGCACCACGCCGCCTACCTCCGGGCAGCGGCCACCGGGGGGGTACCCGTGCGGCGCACGGAGGAGCGGGCACGCACGCAGGCCAAGTCGCACTCCTCGGCGGTGGACCACGCGCTGGAGATGTTCGAGAAGGCCTGGAAGGACAGCCGCTACGGCGTCGTCCTCTGGGCCTCGGACGAGGTCGAGGATGTGCTCGCCGCCTCGGCGCTGGTCGAGTCGCCCAGCGGGAGGGCCCCCAAGATGTTGCCGGATCGGACCATCTCGAAGGAGGGCCGGCCGATCCACGACATGCGGGCGGCCAACGCCTTCTCCCCGAAGGAGCAGCACCCGCCAGCGAAGCAGCCCCTCCACAGGGGGCTTGCGAGGCTCAGCCTCTGGTGGGAAGCGAGGCACCCGGGCGTCCAGCAGGTGGTGGCGAAGCGCGACGTGGCCAGGGCCTTCAAGTGGCACCACCTGGAGCCAGCGGCCGTGCCAGAGTTCGGGACGACGCTCCCGGGCAAGGAGGTCGGAGTGCCAGGGCGAGTTATCTTGATCCACGGCGTGCTGGTCTTCGGCTGGGCCGGCAGCCCCGGCGAGTACATGGCGTTCGCCTGGGCGGCCAAGAGCGAGCACGAGAGGAGGAAGCCGCCGGCGCCCAGGATCAACGATACCGTCAAGTACGCCTCCAAGTGGCTCATGGACGACGGGGTTGTCCTCGAGCCGCTGGTGGGCCTCCGACCCTGGCTCTCGGCCGAGGAGCTCGACGGGGCCATGAAGCGAGTCTGGGGCCCGGACGCAGTTAACGAGGAGAAACTGGACGTCGAGGGGGAGTTTGCGGCAGAGCAGCTGATCTGGGGCCTCCACATGAACTTCGACACGGAGGTGGTCAGGCTCCCAGAACCCAAATGCATCAAGGCTCAGTACCTGCTCGCCCTCCCGGAGCTCAGAGGATCAAGGCGGGCCCCCCTGAAGGTCGCCCAAGAGCTGCGAGGCTGTGCCCAGTTCTGGGCTTCAGCACAGCCGGCCCTCCGCCCCGAGCTCCCTGCCCTGGACCGGCTCCTGAGCAGCGGGACGAGCTGGGCAGATCCGAAGGGTACGCCTGAGGAAGTCGAGCTCGCCTGGGAGGAGTGGGACGCTTCGGTGGGGTTTCTGAGGATGTTCTTCGACGTCCCTGAGGCTTGGAGCACGACCCTCCAGGCCAGCTTCACGCAAGCTCTGTCGGTGCGCGAACGCCTCGCACTGCCGGGAACAGCACGTACCACGCGGTGGACAGGCGGAGATGCTACTACTTCCTCGATTGGTGCCATCGGCTGGGGGAGCGCAACTGCAGAGGGTGCCACGCCGACGCCGGAGTACATGGCCGCGGACGCCGGACCACTGCTCGAGGCCCTGAGTCACGCGGTCGGAGGCGAGAGCAGCGAGGAGGACTGGATCATAGCGGTGGTTGAGCTGTTGGCGGTGGTCGCGTTGGCCACGAAGCAGGGCTCGAAGTGGGAAGGCGAGTTGGTGTTGTACGTCACGGACAATCAGAATGTGAGGGCATGGCTCACCAAGAGAAGCCCCAAGAACGCCCTTGCCCGCCACCTGATCCGTCTGGTAGAAAGGATCGAAGCCATGCACGGGTGCCGCATCGTCTCGTTCTTTGTTAGGACCTACCACAACGAGGTGGCTGACTGGCTTACTCGCGAAGAGGTCAAGAAGGTTCACGACACGCTGGCCACTTCAGGATGGAAGCGCCTAGAGCCTCCCGCAGCCTGGGGCCAGATACTGGAGGACGCCAAGGAGCGCCTTCTCAGACTCCCAGGGGAGACGGGCCCCGTGGCCGAGGCCGCCCTTCGACACCGGGCACTTCAGCGAGGGCATGGGCCGCCGAGGACTCTCCCGCTCCGCGGGAAACTGGGCCGAGAAGTGGGGAGTCTCATCAACCCGTACACGAAGGCCTTCAAGCGCCTCGGGGGATCGGAGCCCGAGGAGAACCAGAAGGCAGGATGGCTCATGGCGTCGCTGTCCCTGGACCCCAAGGGCCGAGAGATGGAAGCTTTCCTCGTTGCAGCAACCCAGGAGAGCCCTGAAGTGGTAGTCGTGGACGCCCCGACCGGGGTAGACACAGCCAGGTTCGAGAAGGCACTCAAGCAGCTGGGCTACACGATCTCGAAGTTCGAGGTGGTCTGCACGCACCACGGGGACGCCGCAACGCGGACCAGGCGGGTGCTCGTGGGCGGGCGTCGGAAAGCGGCAGTGGGCCTGGCGTGCATTAACATGCCGCCGGCCTGCGCGCGAGCTGCCAGCGTCAAGCCACTCCTAGACAAGGGAAAAGACCACCTCTGGCTCGACCAGCAGGGCGAAGTGTCGTGGGACCCCCGCATTCAATCCACCAGCGACCCCCTCCTCCTCAAGCCGGTCGGGCACCTCAAGAAGGATGGAGTGAAGCACTTGATCTACAGTGAGGAGGGGCCGGTGGGCACCATCCGCTGGCCAGGGGCAGATTTCCAAGGACCCGGAGCGACGCTCCTCCGTGTCACCGGAGGGGGCGGGGGCACGGTCCGCGCCCTGACACCCCAAGAGGTTTGGCGAGCGCAGGGAGGGACCAACGACGAGTGGACCCACCTGCGAACCCAGGGCTCCACCGAGGACGAACTCCTGAAAGGCGCAGCCAGGGCGCTCCCGCCGAGGACCGCGGAGGCGGTGCTGGCCGCGGTGACAGAGGCGCTCGACAACACCAGTACGCAGCGTGCCGGAGCATGCCATGACCCAGAGGGGCAGGCCGCGTGGGAGGCCACCAAGCGCTGGTTCCGCGCCTGGGCACAGGCACCGGATCAGCCCGCACTGGCGCTGGCAGCAGAGGATGAGGCGAGGGCCGGAGGAGCGCTCACCGACGAGATGCACAAGAATCGCCGGCGTGCCCAGGCAGTCCGCTTCAAGATGATCGACGAGGACACGCTCATCGGACCCCGCGAGACCCCGGCCGCCGAGAAGGTCAAGCTAGACAAAAGTGTAACTCGCTCGAAGAGCCCTCGTAAAAAGAGCCCTCGACGTGCCAAAGAGATGCCAGCAACCAACTTGGTGAGGCCGCAAGCGCTGGGCGTAGCTCGGAAGAACAACTACCCCGGGAAGGAGCTCGCCCCCGCCGGCCGTGCTGAGCCTGGCGGGGCCAACTACGCCGGCTGGTTCGCGCAGCAGAAGACGGAGGCCATGCTGCAGAAGCTCAGCGAAGGCACAAGGGCAGGTTACGAGGGAGGATGGCGGCTCTGGGTAGCCGTGCGCCAGGCGCAAGGACTTAGCCCCTGGCTCCCAGGACGTGATCGCGAGGAGCGCCTGGCCGACGAGGAGGCGCTCATCAACTTCGCCGTCCTCCTAGCGCGGGTCGTCGGGAGGACCGAGGGGACCATCAAGCAGAAGCTCTTCGCGGTGCGCTACGCCCACCTGGTGGCCGGCTACTCGGACCCCTTGCTCCACAGGGGTCGCCTCTGGAGCACGCTGGCAGGGCTGAAACGCTGGCAGGGGCCCGAGACCAAGCGGAAGAAGCCCGTCACGCCAGCCATGCTCGAATGGCTCCGCGGCTTTCTCCAGCAGGAGGCCAAGCTCCCCGAGGAGGATGCAGTGGTCATCTGGGCGGCTATTGTGACAGCGTTTTTCTTCCTTCTGAGGGCCTCAGAGTACCTCCTCCAGGACGGGCGCTCGTGGTCCTTCGAGCGCGTGCTGCACGGGGAGGACGTAGAGCCCAAGAAGGAGGGGAAGCGAGTGGCCAGCTTCCAGGACGCCGACGAGATGGTGATCTACATCAAGGGCAGCAAGACGGACCAGCTCAACGTCGGGACGGTGAGGAACCACTACCGCGCCGGCACGACGCTCTGCCCGATCGCGGCGATGGAGCGGCTCCAGGCTCACCATCCTCAGCGGATAAGGGGCACCGAAGAACGGCTGCCCCTTTTCCGCTGGGCGTCAGGTACACCGATCCGCAGGGCAGAGGTGCAGCACTTCCTGACGGTCGCGGGGCTGGCCGCCGGCCTCTCTAGAGAGGAGATCGGCAGCCATTCCCTGAGGATCGGCGGGGCGACTGCAATGTACCACGTGACCGAGGACCTCTCCCGAGTGCGCCGATTCGGGCGCTGGCAGTCGGACGCGTTCCACGGCTACCTGTGGGAATCGCACGAGCCGATGAAGGGCATCTCCGGCAAGATGGCCAGGGACACCTCCTCGCTGACCAACCCGGCGAAGGACAACGCCCCCAGCAGAGCTGCCGCCGGCGCCGAGAGCGCCAGGCGTGAGAGCCCATGAGGGGCCACAGCGGGCGCCGCCGGTGCTTGCACACCTGGCGCGCGCCCAACCCAAGCCGCCGGCCTTCCCGCCGTGCGTGCTTGGGTGCAGCCACCAGCCACCTGCCCCGCCGGCGAGCAGCCGCGCGCTCGCAGAGTACACCCGCCTGTGCCTTCAGCACTGGCTAATACCTCACGGCAGACGCATGCGCATAGGCTCGTCCGTCAGGGCCCCACTAGTGCCTGGGATACTGTGGGTCCCCTTGCAGCCATGGACGAGGACCATGCTGGAACCTGCCTGGCACGCCGGCTCTCTATACCAAGCCTGGTCGTGCCGGGCATACTGACGTCAGCTGAGATGCAGTAGCTGGCAATCTGACGGCCCAGTGCGACCGCAGCACTAGAATTCATGCGCAGGCACGGGCCCGCACCCCAGCGCCGGCCCGGGGAACCCCCTCTGTCAGGGGCCGGACCCTGCCCGCCCTGTGCACCTTGGGCACCTGTGGAGGCGGGGGGCCGGGAGATCTGGAGGCCGCGGCGCGGACGGGGGTGCCAAGTACCGGCCCGTGCCGAGCGCCAGCGATGACATCTTCGGGCCTCAGCCCGAGGTCGGGCTCCGCCGGCAATCAAGGCACCGGCGCGAGCCCAAGGCCTAGCCTCGCGGAGGACAGCCGCGCGCGCCGGCATCAGTTGCCTGGCGGCAGTCGGCAGACAGGAGGGCCAGCGGGGCCCCACACGCACGCCGGCGCACGCGCCAGGCGATGCGTGACTCAGTGCCTAGACGGTGCCGGCAGCACAGCGCCTGGCACCCAGTTTTGGCGACGCCCATCAGGGCGCCCACACAGCACGCCGGCGCGTAGAATCCGCCAGGCGGCCAGTGTGCAGGGTCACTGGCAGCAGCACCAGTATTATTAGAACAAAGGCGGCGAGGCCCGCTTCGCGTGGCGGAAGGAGGGACCCGCCCGGCGCGCCAACGCCGGCGGGGGGAGCGTGCGGCCAGCGCAGCAGCGCAACGGGGGGGGCTGCACCGCTGCCGCCATCATCATCATCTTCTCCTGAGGGCCCGCTTCAGACCGCTTCGCGGCTGGCACGTCCCGCGGCCTTAAAGCAGGCCGCGCTTTCGCTAGCGCCGTACTGTGGGGGCGGGGTCTTAGTTGTTTGTCCTAAAGCGGTTGGACCCCGCCCTCCCCAGTCGGCTTGGGTTTTCTCCTCTCCCTGCTCCTGCCTCTGCCTGCCCTTCTCTTTCCCTCTCTCCCGCTCAAGCCTTCGGGGCTCAAAGCCCTCCCAGGGCCCAAAGGGGCCCTCTTTTGCCCGCCCACCCTGGGGCTTTGCCTCGGTGTCCAACGGCACCGGCGGCGAGGCCCGCTTCGCGTGGCGGAAGGAGGGGCCCGCCCAGCGTGTCAACGCCGGCGGGAGGAGCGCGCGGCCAGCGCAGCAGCAAAACGGGGGGGGCTGCACCGCTGCCGCCATCATCATCATCTTCTCCTGAGGGCCCGCTTCAGACCGCTTCGCGGCTGGCACGTCCCGCGGCCTTAAAGCAGGCCGCGCTTTCGCTAGCGCCGCACTGTGGGGGCGGGGTCCGCTCGCCCCTCGGCCCGCGCCCGAACTGGCGCCCAGAAGCCGGAGCGAAGAAAACACAGCAGTGGCAATACCGGCGGTCCAGGGCCGTGTGGGGCGCCATCGCGTGGGACCCGTGCGGTTCGCCGCCGCCGACGTCGACCCGCTGCCCGCCGCTCAGCTCGCACAGGTCGGGGCCAACGGCGCAGAGTCCAGGGCCCCCGGGTTGCAGCCACTCCACGCGGGCGGCGCGCCGAACAGTTGCGGCAAGGGCGTTCGAGGAGCAGAGCGCACGGCGCCCATGCGACGCCACGCGCTGCACGGCTGGCGGCCTCGGCGCCTTACCCTCCGCCTCCATGGCCTCCAGCGTGGCCCGGAAAAGCTTCAGGCGAACGTGGAGGGCCTCGCGCTCGGCGCGATGAATGCAGTGAAGAACAGCGGCAGGCAGCCTGACGGACTCGGCCGCGACGCCCCGAAAGGGGAAGGGGTAAGCCCCTCCCCGAAGGGGAAGATGGGGTTGGAAGAGAAACCGCCCTCTACCACCGACGCCCAGAGAGCTGGTGGGATTATGAGATTAGGTGTCCAGCGAGACCCCCTATTGAAGAAACGCGACCCCCATTCATGTAGCCGCAGCACGAGATTATACTTCCAGCCTTGAGCTTCGAGGAAGTCTCCTTCGAGAGCCCTGTTGTGCAAAGCGCCGTTATCCATTAGTTCAGCTGCTACATGTGTTGAAGCTTCCATGTTTTACGCAAGGAAGCTTCCCTCGGGAGCCCCATTTACAAAATGATCCGCCCTCCATCCTCGTAAATGGCGCAAGCTTCAAAATAGGATGTGCGCGGCGTTGCGGCGACAGCAACACTTGAAAAACCATGTGCGCGCAATCCGTGTAACCGTCGAATTGTTCAAGACGAGTGTACGCGGTGCTAAAGCGAGATCTCCATGTTGAAAACGACTCGACGAGAATGCGTTTGGCGCTCATACGAGAGCTTATGTTTGAAAACGACTCCCATCAATCCGTGTAGTTGTTGCGACGTCGAGTCTCCAGGATCATACAGGGTGAGGAGATATCAGGCGAAAAAACCCAGCTCACCCTACCGACGCGCTTGTGGGTGCGATTGGGGGGGAGGAGGAGGAGGAGGAGGAGGAGGAGGAGGAGGAGGAGGAGGAGGAGGAAGAGGAGGAGGAGGAGGAGGAGGAGGAGGCAAACGGGGGAGGAGCAGCAGCGGGAGGAGGGGAAGGGAGGAGAGAGAAGAGGACTTGGAGCGGGAGCGGGAGCAGGAGCAGATCCAGGCGCAGGCGCGCGGGAAGCGGGAGGGAAACAAGGAGGAGAAACCCAGAGGAGTAGGAGGAGAACGGAGAACGGAGAACGGAGGAAGAGGAGGAGAAAGGGGGCGCCCGGCTCGTCGCGCGTGAAGATCGGGCTGTGTGCGTGGCCGTGGGGTGTCGCGCCGCGTGGGGACGAAGATGAGGAGCACCGATGATATCTCCAACGCCCTGCGACCACCTGGCATGGAGCCGTGGACCCGCGCACTGGGAGAACGGCGGATTCTGGGGTGGCGGTCGTCGCCCTGCCTGCAGACCCAGCCACCCGAGAACGGGGGATTCTCAAGTAGCGGTCTGGAGGCCAAACGCTTGATTGGTTGAATCACATTGGGGGGCACTGATTGTTTCAATCACTGTCAGCGCCCTGGGCCGAATGTAATTAAAAATAATCACATCGAGGGGCATTGATTGTTTCAATCACATTCAGGGCCAGGGCTCTGAGGCCTGAGGGGGGGAGCAAAAAAGAAGAAAGCAACAAAAAAACGCCAGACCACCCCGCCCGATTTGTTTGTGCCCCCCCCAAAAAAAGAAGCCGCAGGGCCCTGGGCCGAATGTGATTCAAAACACGCAGTGCCCTTCAATGTGATTGTTTTTTTTTATTTATATTTATATGTATAGCCCTCAATCACACTGAGGGGTACTGATTGTTTCAATCACTTTCAGGGCCAGGGCTCTGAGGCCGTGGGGGGGGGGGGAAGCCAGACCACCCCGCCCGATGTTGTTGTGTTTTGTTCGTTCTCTTTTTGCCCCCCCAAGGCCCCAGGGCCCTGGGCCGAATGTGATTTTTTATATTTAAAAAGTTATTCAAAAAATGCCCCTCCATGTGATTGATTTAATATATAACCCTCAATCACACTGGGGGGTACCGATTGTTTCAATCACGTTCAGGGCCAGGGCTCTGAGGCCGTGGGGGGGGGAAAGAAAACACCAGACCACCCCGCCCGATTTGTTTATGTTGTGTTGTGTTGCCCCCCCCCCCCCCCAAAGGCCTCAGGGCCCTGGGCCTAATGTGATCAAAACAATATAATTGGGGGTATTGATTGTTTCAATCACATTCGGGGCCCCGGGCCAAATGTGATTGATGTCATTATGAGGGGCGGCATTTGTATCTAAAAAGCATTGGGGGGGCACTGATTGCGTCAATCACTTTCAGCGCCTTGGGCCGTACGCGATTAAGAACAATCGTATTGTTGTGGTGTGTCTCATCTTTCTTTTGCCCTCACCCCCCGCCCCCCCCTTAAAAAAAAGGGCCTCAGGGCCCTGGCCCTGAATGTGATAGAAACAATCAGTGCATCGCAATGTGATCGTTTAAATATTCGGGGCGCAATCACATTGAGGGGTATTGATTGTTTCGATCAAATTCATGGCCCTGGGCCTAATGTGAATACGACAATGACATTGAGAGGTACCAGTGCCAAGCGTTGCCAAGGGGCCTTGCGGGAGAGGTCTCACAGCCTGTATGTCGAGGCCAGCCAGTGGTGGAATGTTTCGGAGTCTGCTGGACAAGCCTGTGGGGGAACCTCGTTGGATACCCTGAGCCTTTTGGGGGACGCTCCAGAGCTGAGGTATTTGCCGTCTTGGCATGGGCGATGCATTACTGTTGATCATGCTTAGAATTGCTCGACATCGGGTGGTCGTGATTAGCGTGGCTTGGCATTTGTTGGTCGTGCTTGGCCTAGCTCGGTCGTGCTTAGTTGGATGGCCGTGCTTGGAGTTGCTTGACATTGGCGGTCGGATGGGCATTGCTCGCCATTGTGTCGGGATTGCTTGGCATTCCTGGGCATTGCGTGGTCGCGCCTTGCAGTACTTGGTCGTGCTCGGCATTGAGTTGTCTCGCTTGGAACTTCTTGGCGTTGGTTGAACATGCCTGGGGCTGCTTGGCATTGGGTGGTCGTGCATGCCATTGTCTGGCACTCGTTGCCGTGCTTGGCATTGCCTGGCGATGCTTGGCATTGGGAGGCCGTCAGTGGCACTGCTTGGAATTAAACTGAGTGCCCCCGCTTGGCATTTTTCGGTCGTGCTCGATATTGGTTGGCCGTGCTCGGCATTTGGTGCTCGTGCTTCGCATTGCTTGGCATTGCCTGTTCCTGCTCGGCACAGCTTGGCAATGAATGGTCGTGCTTGGCGTTCCCTGGAATTGATTGGTCATGCTTGGTATTGCTTGGCAATGAGTGGTCGTCCTTGGTATTGCTTGGCATTGTTGGCAATGCTATGCATCGCCTGGCGTCGATTGCCATTTTTACTGATTGTGTTTGGCGTTGGTCGGCGTTGCGTATTTCGGCTTGGCATCGCTTGGCAATGGGCGGTCCTGCTTGGCATTGCTTGGCACTGTTTGCTCATGATTGGTATCGGTTGGCTTCGTGCGGTCGCACTTGGCGCAGCGTGGCATTGGGAGCACGCGCATGGCATTGCTTGGCCGTGCCTGGCATTGGCCGGTCGAGCTCGGCGCTGCTTAGCTCTGGTTGGTCGCGCTTGGCATTAGGTGCCCCACCCCCAAGGCTTCTCGGAAAAGCCTTTAGGGCCTCTCGGGGCAAGCAATGCCAAGCCATGGCAAGCACGACCAACCAATCTACAGCGATGCCAAGCACGGAGTTTTCGGTTCGAGAGGCGTTCTGCAGCGTTGGGCGCCTGCCCCCGCAGGCGCGCTACACGCGCCCCACCTCGCGCCGAGACTAGCGCGCCGGCCGCGGCGACGGCGGCCCGCGAATCGGCATCCCATCTTCGGGCGCGCATCCGAGCAGCTTGGCTGCGCGGCGCGGCGCTTGGAGGGGCACCACGGCTCCTCCGCGGGCTCGATGGCGCCCAGCGGGCGCGCGGACGCCAGCAAGGAGCTTTGGGCGCGCAAGCGCTGCGATGGCCAGGACGGGAAGCCCCGCGTCAACAGGGGCTTCCGTACCAGTTGCCATTCGTGCGGCATCGCCAAGGGCAGCTTCTTCCTCGCCAAGGTCGGCCCTGCTTCCCCATCTCGGCCCACCCGGCCGCTGGCGCAGACGCAGCGGCAGCAGCAGCAGCAGCAGCAGGCGCTGGCGCAGCGCGAACGCGAGCTCAAGGCCAAGGAGACGGACCTCAAGAGGAGGGGGGCGGCTCTGGCGAAGGTGGAGCTGCAAGCGCCCGCCGGCGCGGCCCCGGGCGCTGACGCCACAGCAGCCCCAGACCAGGCTTCGATGGACAGGCTGCGCACGGACATTGAGACTTTGGAGAGCATGGAGGGCGGCGGCGGCCACCTCGACGCCCTCTTGGCGCACAAGCGGGAGGAGCTGCGAGCGCTGCAGGAGGCTCGCCAGGCGCCCAGGCCGGTGCACCTCCAGCTCATAGAGCTGGGCGAGAAGCTCAAGAAGAAGGACCAAGTCCTGGAGCGCCTTGAGCACACGGACACCCCCACCGCGGAGAGGAAGGTCGAGGCGTTCAAGGGCCAGAGGGGCGAGGCTCGGCAGGAGCGGGGCGCCCTGCAGATGCAGCGCGACGCTCTCGTGCTGTCGTCGGTGCCGGGCGCGCTGCCTAAGCAGGGTGCCACGGCCGGCGATCGGGCCAAGGCGTGGGTCGAGCTGTCCGCGGCGGTCCAGCACCTCCTGGTGGGTGGCAATGCGGGGCCCTGGCAGGCGCACTTCAAGAACTTGGACGAGCTGGCGAAGGCCCAGCTGGCGCAGGCGGCCCCCGCCGCCCCGCCTGGCCCCGCAGGCGCGGCAGGCGGCCCCCCCGCTGGCGCGGCCACTGCTGAAGGACGTGGAGGCGGCGCTGGAGGCGAGGGGGAGGCCGCCCCCCCAGACGTGCCCGACTTCGACATGCTCGACGAGGAGGACCAGGCTGCCCTCGACAAGGTTTTGCACGGGCTGGGCTCCGGCGCTGCTGCTGCTGCTGGCGATGACGGCGATCGCCCTGCCAGGCGAGCTAAGGCCAAGGCGGCCGCGCGGCTGGCCAGGCAGCTGGTCGCCAAGACCGTTGGCAATAAGAAGTCCCATGGGCAACCCCCCGGCGGCTCAGCCGATGCTCGGCCCGTCCCTGGGCGGGGAAGGCGCGGAAGGCGGCGTCGGGGGGATACCGTCGGCGTCGTGCAATTCAACGGCAATGCCTGGGGCGGCATTTTGGAATACCTCGAGAAGGCGCCGCGCCAGGTGGTCGCCCTGTGCGCGCAGGAGCACAAGCTCGAGGCACATGACGTGGACGCGGCCCAGCGCGCCATGGGCCGGCTTGGATGGGCGGCCAGCTGCGCACTACGCGCGCGCACCTTGGACGGCACCGGCGTGGACAGGAGATATGTGTCCTCCAGCGCACTTGTCGCCAGCAGGAACTACCTGCGGGCGGAGGTTGTCACGCGCTGGCAACGCGAAGACTTGTCGCCGCTCGGGCTGCCTGGTCGCGATCCCGGCGTCGGTCTACTTGGTCGACTCCGTCGGCTGGGGCGCCCAGAACACTCAGATCGCGCGCCACGTCTCCGCGCTGCTCCAGGAGCAGACGCGCCCGTGGATCGTTAGCCTCGACGCCAACATGCCGCCAGAGGAATTCTCTACCTGTGAGCCTCTGGTCAAGCTTGGGGGCTCGCTGGCGGCGCCTGCGGCGGGGACCTGCCGGCACCGTGACGACTGGCATACGTTGGACTACTTCTACTTGGACTCTCGATTGCGGCACCAAGTAGACCGAGTGGATGCGTTGGATTCGTGGCCTTCCCGGCCCCACACGCCGGTGCTGCTCGCCCTGCGTGCCCGCCCGCGCACGGCGCGGGCGCGCTGGCCTTGGGGAGGCCCATTGGGTGCGACCGCGAGCCCCGGGCTTGGCTCGAGATGGCGGTTCACGACGGGTCCCAGGAGAGCTTGGACACCGCGTGCGCGGCCACCATGGCCGCCCTGGAGCTTGAGGTTCTGGATCGCCACGATCTCGTCGGCGATGGCGCCGCTCGCTGCCGCGGTCGCGGCGCCGCCATATGGCCTTTGAGGAGGCCCCCGTCCAGGCAGGGCGCCGATGGGGAGGCCGGACCGCCAGCAGGCGCACGTTCCACTTGCGCTCGTTGGCGGACATCCTGAACGAGTTGCGCCGCAGGAGAAAGGCGCGCTTCCCCCCTCGAAGGCGTCGCGGGGCGAGAAGCTGCGCCGGCGCCTGGGGAGGCGCGCGCAGTGGATAGCCAATGACTTGGCTAAGGAGCGCATGGTCGCCGTTTGGGCTCCCGCTATGCAGCACTGGGCACAGCGCATCGCAGCCTCGGATGCCGCGGCGCTGCCGAGCTGGGACATCCACGCCCTTAGGCAGGATCCGGCTCGGACCTTTCGGGCGCGAAGGCTGGTGGCCAGGAGCAGGTCCGGGCGAGGATCAAGCGTTACTTTGAGGAGGCGTCGGCGGGGAGTGCCAAGGGCCTACGTAGGTTCACCAAGACGCTTCCACGGTAGACCACGCCCACGGGGGCGAATGGCAGCGAGGCCGGCCCCCCGGCGCAAATGAGCGAGCAGGAGCTGCAGACCTGGGAGAAGGTCTGGCGGGCCCACGTTGAGCAGGTCCAGGCTGTTCCTCGGGCGCGGTTGGACGGCTCCCTCGACGACGACCCCCTGCCCGCGCCCTCCGAGGACGACTACCGCTGGGCGGCTGGGGGCTTCCGCGCACGCGCGGGCCTGGGAGTCGCGCGCTGGAATCCGAGAGTGTTACAGCACTGCTCGCAGCAGTGCCCCTTGGGCGTCGGGGACGTGCTCGAGCGCGCCGAGGCTTCGTTGCTGCGGCCCTCGCAGGTGAATATCCGATCTATTTCATGATCCCGCAGAAGCCAGGCGGGCGCCGCCCCGTCGCGAAGATGCCCATGCTGGTACGCGACTGGGAGACCCTCCGCTACCCCCTCGTGGCCGAGTGGCTGACCTCCGTAGTGCGAGACTGGGCTTGGGCGCGCGCCAGGGGGTCTTCGGAGCAGGCGGCGTGGCAGCACCTCCTAGAGAAGGAGCGACGGACTTGTCCGAGGGCCCGGAGGGGCAAGCAGTTGCCATCATCCTTTTCGACCTGGTCAAGTGCTTCGAGCGGGTGCAGCTGAAGCACGTTTGGGCCCGGGGCGTTCGATGGGGCCCCCCTCGTCGCGCGCTGCGCATGCTGCTGGTCAGCTACTCCGCTGCCCGGACTATCGCGGCGGAGGGGGCGCGCAGCAGGACGGCGCAAGCGATCTCCGCGATCGCCCCCGGCAGCCGGTTCGCAATTGCTGCCCTGCACCTCGTCCTTTTCAAGCCCTGCGACGCCCCGCTGGCCGCAGCTCGGCCTGGGGAAGCATGTGGGCGACATCGCCGTGCGGGCCCAGGGCAACGCGCGGCAGGTGGTGGACGACATGGCCGACGGCGCGCAGTGGTTCGCGCGCGCCGTGGAGTCCACGTTGCAGCTGGAGGTCAGCGTGGACCCGGGGGAGGTGCCGGGAAAATCGGCAGGCCTCGGGACTTCCGCTTGGGTGGGCCATGCGCCGGGGAGGAGGCTTGCCAGGCTCGGCATCCACATGGAGCAGCAGGCGAGCCAGCTTGGCATCGACAGGAAAAGCTGGAAAGGCCGCGGTCTGGAGGCGGCGCGGGCGCGCCGCCGCCTGTCGAGCCGGCGCCCGGCTCGCGACCGCCCTCAGCGTGCTGGTCGCTTTCGAGTGCTCGCTGAACGCCGGCGCTTGGTCGTCAAGGCCAAGCGGTGGGGGGCCAGGGTGCTGCTGGTGTCCAAGGTGGGCCTCCTGGCTGCTGGCACCTACGGGCACAGGGCAATTGGCCTCACTCCCCAGGAGGTCGCACAACTCCGGAGCACCGTGAACGCAGCGCTTCCAGGTCGTTCGAGGCATCGTTCGACGACGCTGAGGCCGGCGTGCTTCGGCGAGGACCCTGGCCCCACCCTCGCGTCAGCTCCGATCGCAGCCTGGGCCGAGCAGGCGTGGGACCACCCAGGCCTGTCCCCCACCATGTCGGAGGCTTGGAAGCGGCAGCAGATCCGGCTGCTGCACGACGAGTCGCAGTCAGCTCAGATGGTGCCCGCCTCCTCATGCGCCTTGGCTGCTCGTCGCTCGGGGTGGACGTGGCCGTCCCGGCGCACTTTCGTGAGCAGGGAGGGCCACGTCATCGACATGGCCGCGGTGCGCCCCCGGGATGTCCAGGCCATGGCGGAGCGCGACGCGGATCTGCAGCAGTTGGAGGCGTGGGTCGCCGAGGACAATGGTCGGGCGGCGCTTGGTCCTGCCTCTTTTTCCGAGGCCCTCCAGAAGTGGTTCCGGCGTTGGCAGCGCCGTTGGTGCGCCCGCTGCTGCCCGGAGCGTCTCCGCTGGGGCGTGGACGCAGAGCAGGGCTTCGCAAGCAGGAGCCGCGACGTTGCCTTGGTGCCAGCTTTGCTTAGCTGACGGACGCGAGGTTGCCGGCACGCCGAAGCACCGTTGGGCCTGCCGCCCCGGTCTGCGGCGCGACCGGGAGGCGCCCCCGCCGCGCTGGCAGCGCGCGATGGCCACCAGCAGCGACCGATGACTGCGGGACCGGGCGCTGCTCCCCCATCCAGGTCTTCGCCGACCCTTCGAGGCCCAGGCCCTCGAGGAGCATTGGGAAGGGGAGGACTGCTACCTCGCGGAGGACGTCGGCACCGATGGCAGCTTGAAGGGGCGCTGGAAGTGACCGGCCGAGGGGGCCGGGCAGCCGTGATGATGGGCCCCGAGGGCGCCGTCGTTCAAGTGGCAGCGCGGGGACCGCTGCCTCAGAGCTCGCCCGTGCACTGGAACATCGACCGGGCCGAATTGCAGGCCATCGAACGCGCCCTGGCGCATGCCCACCCGCCGCTCGTCCTGCATGTCGACAGGCAGTCTGTCCTTGATGGAGTGGCCGCTGGCGAGCGGCGGCGCACCGCCTCGCGTCGCCCGAACGCAGGCCTGCGGCGACAAGCACGGGCGAGGCCGCGGGACATCGGTCTGGGCCCCAACGGCGTGCAGCTCCGCAAGGTTCCGCGGCCGCTGCGGCGACGCTGGAGTGCGAACAGCAGCGCATCTCACAGGTGAACAGGGCGGCCGACGAGCGCGCGGGCCGCGGAGCTGAATGCGGCACCGACGTCATGCTGCAGTATGTCGACGAGGCCTGCAACGCAGCAGCGGCGAAGATCCACAACGCGTTGAAATACCAGGCGGAGCTCACCACGCGGGTCTTGGACGAGCACTTCCGGCGGCCTGATATCCAGGAGCTGCCGAAGTCTCGCCAGGGCGCCCGGCCCTCAATCCAGCTCGTGCCCGACACGGCTCAGGCCCACGACATTCGGCGTCGGCCAGGTGGCCAGTGGGAGTGCGCAAGATGCCACCGCCGGGCGCCGCTGCAGGTGCCGCGGACGAATGCTGCAGAGGGCACGTCGCCGCGAGCCTCCCCATAGTGTTCACGACGGCCGGCGCTGTCTCCGACGGCCATCGACTGTGGAGGACGTCGACGTGGATCTGGTGCCGGCGATGCGGCCAGCACGCACAGCGCCGCCTGGCGGGCCTCCGTGGCGAGTGCCTTGGCCGCCCCGGGCAGCCGCGGCGCCTGGTGAACCTGCGCGCGGGGAAGGAGCCGAACGCCCACGTCGCCGATCCCCCGGTGGGGGTTCCAGCCCCCCTCACCGAGGCAGAATGGGAAGAATGGCAGGCGCGGCGCGGGTGAGCGGGCCGCCGCGCGGGGGCTGAGGGTGCCGACATAGTGTAGCTATGCCGGCGTGCAGGCGGCTCTGTCACACCGTGACCTGCCGTCGCTAATCTGCGCCGACCGATGCCAAGCACGGGCCACCAGTGGATCACCACTTGGGTGACTGGCCCACCAATGGAATTCCCTGGGGTGGCTTGGCCCACAAACAGACATTCCTTGGAGTGGATGGGTTTACCAGCGTACCTCCCCTGGCCATAGAGGAGCGGAAGGAGTCGCAGGAGCGGATGGTCCGAACTGAACCGCCCCTGGAGCGGAGGGCCCGCCAGTGGACTTTCTGGCGTGGAGAATTCTCTCGTGTGGAGATTTCATTAGCGGCCCCCCCTTGGTGTGGCATGTCCACCAGTACCCTCGCGCAACACTGGGCATCCTTCCTGCTGCGCTGCTGCATAGGCACGGTGGCGGGGTTTGCCGCAGGCAGCTTGAGAGTATATATATATATACATATATATATATATATATATATATATATGCGTATAGATGTATATCGGTGTGTGCGTGTGTGCGTTAATTAGGCTGTCCCCATTCGCAGCACCCTGAACACTACCCGATGGCCGAGGGGAAGCTCAGGCCCCGCCCAAGGGCCCATGGGGTCACGCCATCAGCTCTGAGGCGTATCAACAGCAAGCACGGCCAACCAATGCTAAGCATGGCCAACCAATGCCAAACAATGCACGCACGACCAGCACTTGCCAACCACTAGGAACCATTAGCCGTCAAAGCTAAGCAGTGCCAGGCATGACCAAGCAATGCCCAGCGGTACGAAGCACGACCACTCACCGTCAAACAATGGCAAATCTGAAGCCTACGTACGTAAATACATACACACGGCCATGCATGTTCGCACATACACACATATAGACTAGTCTCGGAGGTCCCCATTGCAGCACCCTGAACACGACCCGATGGCCGAAGGGATGGTCAGGGCTCTTTCAAAGGCTCATGGGGTCGCAGTCGTCAGCCCTGGGGGTGTCTCAGCGGCAAGCAACGCCAAACAATGTCAAGCAATGTCGAGCATGACCAACCAATGTCGACCAACGCAAGCACAACCAATCGCTGCCAACCAGTACAAAGCATGAACCATCAGCGCCAAGCAGTGCCATGCACGACCAAACAATGCCAAGCGTTGCCAAGCACGACTACTCGTCGCCAAACAATGTCACGCGCTACAAACACGCAATGGAACGTATGATCATTCAATGCCGAGCAAAACTGACCAACGTCAATCACGACCGATGCCAAGCACGATCACCCAATGCCAAGCACGAGATATCAATGCCAGTCCCCGACGAGCACGCCCGATCAATGCCACGCACGGCCAAGCAATGCCAAGCACGACCAACCAATACCAAGCAATGTCGGGCACGGGCCACCAGTCGATCACCATTTGGGTGGCTGGCCCACCAATGGAATTTTCCGGGGGGCCTGGTCCACGTACACACACACACTCTTTCTCTCTGTCTCTCTTTCGCACACGCACACACACACCAACACCAACACCATCACCACACCGCCACCACCACCACCACCACCACCACCACCACCACCACCACCACCACCACCACCACCACCACCACCACCACCACCACCACCACCACACACTCACGCACGCACACAAGCCCTGAGTGGAGGGTCTCCAATTGGGCGTCCTTGGAGTGGACGGCAGTGGGCCAACCAGACAGTGGAGGGACCAGCAGTAGGCCACCCTTGGGGTAGACGGACACCGTCTGTGGACCACCCCTGGGTGGCTGGCTTGCCAATGGAGTTTCCCTGGGGCGACTGGCCCACCAGCGGACTTCCCCCCACCCAACAAAAAAACGCGTGCGGCGCTAAGGCGAGAATCAGATGTTGGAGAGAATGTGCGCGGCGCTACAGCGAGAGGCCGAAATTGAAAAAATGTGGCTCCCCAGACCGCCACCCCAAAACCCCCCGCCCCCCGCACTGGAGAGTTCGTCGCCGACAGCCTTGGCGCTGCTGGCCCTCCAGGGCCGCGCGTCGTGACCATTTTCGACTCTCCGGGGCCGTTCGGCCTGGAGCCCGTGGCCTGTGGGTTGTCGCGAAATTCGAAGAGGAAGCGGAGGCAGGAGCAAAAAAGAGAGACTGCGCAGGAGGAGGGGGCGGCGAGGAGCGGAGATGCGCAGGACCAGCGAGCAGCCTGGAACTCTACTCGACACCACCCAGCCGGAATTCTGACCTGGAGGGGTCCCTCCTCCCCCTCCTCCGCCTCCTACTCCGCCTCCCCCTCCTCCTCATCCCCCCCCCTCCTCCGTAGGATCCCATCGCTATCCTCCTCTTCATCAACATCACCACCCCTTACATCTCCTCCAACATGTCCTTTTTCATCTGCGCCCCCTCATCATCCCATGACCACAACCATCATCGTCATCATCACCCAATCACCATCATCACCATCACCAGTACCCCATCACCACCCGCGTTATCATCACTATCGTCGGTACCAGCAGCAGCAGCATCAGCAGCGGCATCAGCATCAGCAGCAGCATCACCATCATCGTCGTCGTTATCGTCGTCGCTGTCGTCATCGTCACCGTCACCACCAGCATCATCAACGTAACAGCAGAAGAAGAATCGCATCATCATCATCATCATCATCATCATCATCATCATCATCATCATCATCATCATCATCATCATCATCATCATCATCATCATCATCATCATCATCATCATCATCATCATCATCAATATCATCATCATCATCATCCTCATCATCATCATCATAATCATCATCATAATCATCATCATCATCATCGTCATCACCATCATCATCATCATCATCATCATCATCATCATCATCATCAGCATCATCATCCGCAGGTGAAGGTTGTGGTGGCGCCTGCCGGTGCGGGTGCTCCTCCGCCTGCCGCTCTTCTTGCTGCGCTGGGTCCTCCCCTTGACCTCTTTCGGCAGCTTGTGGAAGGTTCGGTTACCACTGATCGTGGGCACCGACACTCCGACGGGTGTTGCGTCGTGCAGTTTTGGGTCATGTGCGGGTCGCGACCGTCCTTGATTCGGTGGCGCCGGCGGAGGTCCTGGTGATCATGACGATAATAATCCTGATAAAGGGCACGATCGCTCGCATCGTTCTGGACGTCGTGGTCGTGACGCTGCCTCGCAGGACCCCTGGCATGGCCATGGCGGGTGCGATCCATGGGCAGCTGTGCCTGGCGACGGCGGTGCCGGCCCACAGCCCTAAGTACCGCAGCGACATGGGCCTGCCGTTCATGCTCCGCGTGTTGCTGCTGATGAGTGTTTTCTCGATGCTGGCGGTCAGAGACGCTGTCCTGGTCTCTCTTGTCTTGGCTTGTCCGCACTCCAGCTGCATGGGTCCCTTTGCCCGCGCTTCAGGATATTCTTCAACGCCGCGCTCGCGATGTTCACACTGGCGGCGCGGGAGATGCATCGGCGTCGCTTCCGAGTGCGCCTGTCTGCCCGACTCTGGAGGTAGCCGCTGGCGCGAGGGCCGCGGAACGCAGCGTGGTCAGACACCCCGTGGCGAGCTGCATTGGCAAGTTGGTTTTGCGATGTGTTTCAGTCTCTGTGCGTTGGCACGTGATGGCATATGTTCATATGTTCGTAGCTGGCTGTCTCATCAAGATCTGCTTGAGAGTTGAGGGTTTCGAGCGGCTGGCCGACAATGTCAGCCAGCTCGGGCAGGATATGTTTCATCTCCAGACCCTCCTTGACAGTTGTTTGACTGGAGCTAGGTTTGCTGTGCTCACGTGCCACTCCTGAATGCGGCGCGCTGGTGCCAGGGCTTCGGCATCCTAGATTTTCTCTTGGGCGTCGTCTATTGGGCAGTACGTGGTGCGCTACGGCTTCGGCGCCCCAGACTGTCTCTTGGGCAGTGCATGGTGAACTTCGCCATCGGCGTCCCAGAGTGCCCCTTGAGCACGTGGTGCGCTACGGCTTCGGCGTCCCAGACTGTCTCTTGAGCAGTATGTGGTGCACTACGGCTTCGGCGACCCAATTTTTCTTTTGGGCAGTATGTGGCGTTCTACGGCATTGGCGCCCTTGGTTGTCTCTTGGGAGCTTCGTGGTGGACAGCGACTTCGGCGCCCCAGATTGTCTCTTGGGAATGCGTGGCGTTCGTCGGATTTTACTTCGTGGTGAGGCCTCGGGCCCACTCTTCTCTTGTCGTTATGTCTCGTGTCGTTTTGCCCCGTCGTTCTGTCGCCTCTCCTCTCGTTTCCTGTCCCCCCGCGTTGTCGTTTCTACACGTTGGGTTCGTCGTTGCTTCCCCCGCGGCCTCGTCTTCCTCCTCCCCCCCCCCATCGTTCCGTCGCCGCCCTCCGCGCGCATCTGAAACTTGAGAACGGCATCGGGGAAAATCTTCACCAGCAGCAACAGCACCACCATCATCATCATCACCCCATCTGCATCACCAGCATCAGCATCGTGATCACCACCATCTTCACCCGCAGTATCAACACGATCAGCATCTTCATCATCATCATCACCATCGCCATCATCCTCATCACCACCACCACCATCGCATTTACCACTGTCGTCGTCGTCGTCATCACCACCACTATCACCGTCACTTTCACCATCACTGTCACAATCACCATCGTCTTCACCATCGGCATCAGCATCATCACCATCACCACCACCATTACGATATGCACCACCATCATCACCACCATCTTCATCATCATCATCATCATCATCATCATCATCATCATCATCATCGCCATCGCCATCCGCATCAACACCGTCGTTGTCGCGCCACCCACGCTAACAATCATTCCTAGTCGCCTTCCTTCCTTCTTGCCCCCCTTCCTCTTAACTCTCCCATAGTGGGGAAGGGTGGCAAGAAGGAGTAAGAGGCCCCTTGGCCGCCCGTGGGGGCGCGAAGATGATCGCGTTTCGCGCGCCGCCGTTTTGGCCAGCGCGGTCACCCTCTTCCGCGGGGCGGTGCAAGGGCGCGAGGGCGCCAAGATGACCGCGCAGCGCGGGGCCGAGAGCAGAGCACGAGGCGTAGGGACGGAAGAGCTCCCCACAGGCGAAGGTCGACGGCGCGTGGCGGCCGGGCCTGGCGCGGGGCTCGGGGGCGGGGGGCGGAAACCCGCCGCTGTCGCCGCCATCTTGCCAGTGACGTCGGCGTCCTTCGTTCTCTCCCCAGACCTTCCTGGGAGGCAGGAGGAGGGGGGGGGGAGGAGGAGGAGGAGGAGGAGGAGGAGGAGGAGGAGGAGGAGGAGGAGGAGGAGAGGAGGAGGAGGAGGAGGAGGAGGAGGAGGAGGAGGAGGAGGAGGAGGAGGAGGAGGAGGAGGAGAGAGGAGAGGAGGAGGAGGAGGGAGGAGGGTGTGGACGATTAGGAGGAGGAGGTGGAGGAGGAGGAGGAGGAGGAGGAAGGGGAGGAGGAGGAGGAGGAGGAGGAGCACGGAGGAGGGAGGAGGGAGGAAGGAAAAGGAGGGAGGAGGAAACGGAGGATGGAGGAGGACACGGACCACGAGAAGGAGGTGGAGGAGGGAAGAAGAGGAGGATAGTCTCGGCTGTCGTTTAGGGCACGGGTAAAGTGTTACCACGATCGTGCCCTACCAAGAAAACTTCATATGCAATCAACTGAGACGCATGATCTCCATGGCAAATACCAAACACTATCCTCCCTAACAAACTGCTGCCAAAGATCACACACGTATCTTTTCCTCTTCATAGAGATGGCATGCAATATGTGTGTGTGTGTCTGTGTGCGTACATTTCCAACGCAAACCATCCCAAACGCATAACCAGAGACACATGGGGAGGCAGGAGGCGGCTCCTGGGTGGGTTGGTGTGGGGCCTCGTCGCCACGGCCGGGGAGAGAGGGGAGGGGTGGGCGGGCTGAGATCGACGAGAACCGCCCCTGGCTCGGCTGGGCTGGCCGCCCCGAGCCGTTCACGGGAGCGCCGTCGCAACACGCTGGCGGCGATCATTCCGCGTTTCGGCCTCCTCATCCATCTCACCCACCTCGACTTCCTCTTCCTCCTCCTCCTCCTCCACCCCCTCCTCCTCCTCGTCCACACCCTCCTCGTCCACCTCATTTTTGTCCTCCTCCCCCTCTTCATCCTCTTCCCCCTCCTTATCATCCACCTCCTCCTCCTCCTCCTTCTCCTCCTCCTCCTCCTCCTCCTCTTCCTCCTCTTCCTCCTCCTCCTCCTCCTCCTCCTCCCTGTTGCTGCGCACCGCTTGTCTTTCGTCGGGAGGCCCCTGGAGGCCTCCGCAGGCTTCCAGAGGCCCACAGGGAGCCAAGAGCGCCCAAAAAGCATTGCTGTTCCCGCCCCCTGATATCCGCCAATATGATGTTTTCGATCCGCGGCACCAGCAGTCACGACATCTTCCCCAGTAGTATGTTTTCGACCAGGATCCAATTTTGCTAGTCGCGCGTCTCGAAAAGGGGGCCCTGAGGCCGAAATCGACGAAGAAAACATTCGGATTGATAATGAACCTTGGCGCAACCCAAAGTAGGGGAAGTTCCCTGTAGCATGGGCTTGGCCTTGCTTGGCGTGGCTTGGCGTTGCTTGGCGCTGCTGGGCATTGCTTGGCATTGTTTGGCAATGCTTAGCAGTCCTTGGCCTTGCGCTACATGAATTCGCATTGCTTGGCGTTGCTTGGCACTGCGTTGCAACGCCAGCCAGACCGAGGAGCAAGACCAGCGCACACGAAGAGCCCAAGTCTGGAAGAAGACCGGGGAAGCTGGGGAACCGTGGAACAGGGCCCGAGGACCCGAGGGGCCCGAGCAAGAAGCAAGACCGGGGACCACGAGGAACGAGACCTGGCCCCTCCCCTGGAAGGAAACAAGACCAGGGAACCCCTGGGAAGGCCGCGGCCGCCGACGACCAGGCCCAACACCCAGCGGCTCTGCATAAGGAAGTCAGTGTTTCGCACGCCCAGTAGAAAGGGCTCCCACAGGCCGAGACTTGCCCCAACGTGTGCCGTCGTGATTTGTCGCAGCGCGGCAGGGTTTCCGAATATGCAATGTCTCGATGTTTCCAGGCGAGGTCCCCGGAAGTCCCGACCCTTTTCCCCAGGGCCGCCGGTCTTTCGTCCCGAGTCGATGTTTGACGGTCCTGGGGCCCGGCGAGAGTCCAAGGAGGCTGAACATGGCCAACAATCTCCCGTCCTGATGTCTGCCAGGACGCGAACATGTCTGGGTCGTGATTTTTCACAGCGCGAGAACCCTCAGATCTGACGTTGGAAGAATTGTGCAACATCGCACCAAATCACCACAGGAGCTACGGACCCGATCTTTCTGCGTAATTTTTCGAGGCGGACCGACCTGTGAGGATCCCCACGCCGAAACCAGGCGAAAGCGCCCGTTGCGAAAAAATTGCATCGCCAAGGTCTCTGGGAAGGTGGGAGTTCCCCTCTGCTCCGAGGTGGACCGGCGCGATTCCGACGCCAAGTACACCGTCGTGCTCGAGGGCCGTGGCCGCGTGGCGGGCCTCGACGACCGGCAGCTGCGGCGCAGGCAGCCGCCGCGCGTGGGCGAGAAGGTCGCGAAGGCCGCCGCGACCGCGAAGCCCCAGCTGGCGGCGCGCACGACCCAGACCCCCTCGAGTCATAAAAAAAATCACAACGGGAGGTTGTTTGTTGCTGTTTTCGGCCTCTGGGGCCCTTACCAGACCTCGGGACCGTTTAAAAAAAGGATTCAGGACGGAAAAGAACTGTCCTGGGGAAAGGACGTGGATTTGAAAAATGAGGAATTCGCATGTCTAGGTCCAGATCTCCGACGATATGTTGTTTTCAATGCGGCGGTTTGTCGTCGATGTCGGCCGTCTGGGGCCGTTTAGGGGCCTTGGCGCCATCAAAAATGAATCTGGGACACAAAACTACCTTGGGGTGAAGGTCGGGAGCTTGTGGGCCGCGGACTGACCAAAAAAATCAGAGCATCGGATGCCTGGGGGGGGAGTTGGCAGAAGCTGGCGCCAGGATGTCCGAGGGTATTCTCCAACTGAGATTGCCTAAAGGAGTCCTAGCTCAATGCACAGAGAACTGGTTCACTGCTCCCCCCCCTACGTTGCCCCTGCATCGTCAAACTATGCGCATGGCTTCCTCTGTATCCGCATGGCTTCCTCTGCTATCCGCATGGCTTCCTCTGTATCCGCATGGCTTCCTCTGCTATCCGCATGGTTTTCTCTGCATCCGCATGGTATTCTCTGCTATCCGCATGGCTTCCTGTAGTTATTCCAATGGCACCCCAAAAATCGTCCAACAATCGTTAGGCTCCGAAGTAGAGTAGGGTATATTAGATTAGAGCAGAGTAGGATACCGAAGAGTATGTGAATAGAGTAGAGCAGAGCAGAGTAGAGTACAGTAGATGAGAGTTCCGTAAAGCAGGGTATAAAGGAGCGGAGTGGAGTGGAGCGGAGTCGATTAGAGTAGGGTAGAGTAAAGTAGAGTAGAGCAAAACAGGGTCGACGAGAGCCGAGTAGAGTAGAGTCGAACATTAGACAGGAGGTAGGAATAGGGCGGGGTATAATAGGGTAGGGTAGAGGCGAGCAGAGTAGAGAAGAGTAGGGCAGATGGTAGAGTAGGGTCGGGTATAATATAGTAGCGTAGAGTAATGTAAAGCGTAGTAGAGGAGAGGAGATTAGAGTAGAGTAGGAGACCAGTCGAGTAGGAGTATATACGGGTACAGGAGAGAGAGAGGAGAAGATAATAAAAGAGAAGAGAAGAGAAGAGAAGAGAAGAGAAGAGTATATCCGATCAGAGCAGAGTAAACTAGAGCAGGTCAGGGTGGGGCAGAGTAGGGTAGGGTAGAATAGAGTCGGGTGCGCAGGGTAGAATAGAGTAGAGTCGAGTAGAGTAGGGTAGGGTAGATGGTAAAGTAGAATCGGGTAGGATACAGTAGGGTAGAGTGGAGCAGAGTCAAGTCTTTTCCAGTCCATTCTACTTCAGCCCATTTCAGACCATGTCATTTCATTATTATGATATATTTGGCTGCGCTGGTTGATATGTTGTCTTCAATCCGGTGGTTTGTCGTCGATGTCGGCCGTCCGTCTCGGACTGTTTGCAGGCCCCGGGGCCATCAAAAATAGATCCGGGACGCAAAACTACCCGAGAGGAAGGTGTCGGGGGTTCTGGGGCCGCGGACCGAGAAAAAAACATCGATGTAAACATATATATATATATATATATATATATATATATATATATATATATATAGATAGATAGATATACACACATACATACATACGTACGTACATGCACACATATATATATACACAAATATGTATATATGTCTATATGTCTATATGTCTATATGTGTATGTACATAGGTGTGCTTGTGCTTGCACGGGAATCATCTAAGCACGGGATGCGCAGAGCACCAGAGGGATCGCATCTCCGAATGTATCCGCCGCCGCTTCTGCCCGTCAGCTTCGGCCGAGCGCCGCGCGTGATGACGGTGCCCTTCGCGCTCGGATTGGTGGCGGAGATTGCTCACCAGGCTGGGGTGGCGACAGTCCTGTGGGCAGCCAGGCAGCCAGCCTGCCCGCCCTGCTTCGGCTGCCCCGCATGTCCGCCGTGCCCAGGGGCTCCCAACCCCGCCACCGACTGGCGCGTGGGGGTGGAGTCCGTGGACTGTGCCGATGGCTGGAGCCTGCTGCCGATTGTCACGGCTGCGGCGGGCCTGGCCGTCGGCTGGTGGCCGGCGAGGCGCGCCAAGTTGACAGTGGGCCTGGACGGCTTTCAACGCGCCCAGAGGCCAGCCTCTCTTCCATCAGAGGTTGTGCCACGGAGTGGTGGCGACCTTGGGGAGTGAAGAGGCCCGACGTGCTGGTGTTCGGGCGCGCGCTGGGACGATGGCCGCCCCCGCCGGGCATCCCGCGGGCCAAGTGCTACCGCTTCCGCGCGGAACCCACGGCTGGCCAGCGGGCGGCGCGGGCTGGTGAAGCTGAGGCCGTGGCCCGCGCCTACCAGGCGTCGGTGGCGGCGGCCCGCGGCGTGGCCGCGCTCCCCATCGGCCAGACGGCGCTCCTGCCGATGCCGCCCGCGGGGGGCGGCGTCGCCGCGGCGGCCGCGGCGCCGGCCGCTGGCGCGGTCGTGGCGCCCGTGGCGCCCGCGGCCGCGGCGCCGGCTGCCGGGGCGGTGGCCCTGGCCGGGGCCCCCGCCGGGCCCCCGCCGCGGGCGGCGTCGCCCATGCCCCCGCACCCGGGGCCCCTGCTGCGGGCGGACTCGCCCCTGCCCCCACCCCCGGCGCCAGTGCGCGGGCGAGCCTGGAGGCTCGCCTGGGCGTCGTCAAGCGGGGCGACGCGGTGACGTTCAACGGCACCGAAGTGCTGCGAGGAGACCGCGGGCTGATCGAGCTCGTGGCGGGCGACAGGCTCGAGGTGTTCAAGGGCTCGGAGGCGGCCGCGGACGCGCGCCTCCTCCCCGCGACGACGAGCGGCCAGCTGCGGCGGCGACGTCTCTGGCGCGAGGGGGTCAGCGAGCTGCAGGGGGAGGCCATCACGGAGTTCCCGGCGCCAGGCCCGCGCACGTCCAAGTGGTGCCGCGAGTTCCTCAACCGGAAGTCGGGAGGTCCTCGCGAGCATCACAAGTGGTGGATGAGTGTCCAGCGGCTTTTCCCGGACATGCGGGGGGCGCAGGAGCACGAGACCATCGCGCAGGCGCTGGAAGTGATGCTCGGGCACGACGGCCTCGACGTCAAGAACGTCGCAGCGGCTGAGCTCCTCCTTCGCGCGGCTTAGCTCGAACACTCGCATTCTGAGACCGGCCCGGCATCCGCTGGCCCCGGCGGGCCACCCCAGGACGGCAACAGGAAGAAGGGCAGTGGAGGCAAGGAAGGGGAGCGGCAGGGCTGGCGTTCACGACGAGACCCAGATCTTCATGGGAGCCCACAAGGAGTTCGGGCACATCCCCCTCGACCCCATGCTCCTCGACTACGCGGCGAAGGAGGTGGGGCGGGGCGCGCGGGCGACGAAGCAGGTCAGAAAGGCGCGCGAGGAGCGAGTCCTCGCGCGCAAGGCCGATGGTTGAGACGGCATTTCGGCGGCCCGCCCCCGAGGCCGCCGCCGCAACGTCGAGGGAGGCGGCGTCTGTAGAGGGCTGGGGCGCTGGCAGCATTGGCCGACGCCCCGAGGATGATTGGCGCTTGCCGCGTGACGACGGGCAGCGCGACTTGCTGCCGTTTCCTCGCCCACCTGGATCGAGTGCCGCTGGTGTGAGTTTTGTTCCGCGCGCTGGAGCCCGACCCAATCGCGCGGTGCGTCGCCAGGCAGAGCGGTTGAGTCGCGACGTGGGCTGGGCCAAAATCATGACCGACACGCCGAACGAGATGGCGGGCGGGCCAGCGCCGGTTTGCGCCGGGGCCAGAAGCCCCGCGGCTGGCTGGCCACGGCGCCTCGAGCGCTCGAAGGCCGCCGCGCGCGCAGCGTGGGGGCCTGACTGCGCGAACGGCGAGGGGGCCCTGAGCGGTCTTCTCGCCTCTCGCCCAACGGGGGCGCGGCGGGGACCCCGCCTCCAGAACGGCATCGGTCACGCGGCTTCGCGGAGGCGGCCAGAGAAGCTGGCGCGCGAATAGCCGAGGAGGCGAAGAGTCAAGTCTCGCCAACAGATGAGGCAAGGAGGAATGAAGCGCGCCGACAGCGACCCTCTCCTGCGAGATCGACGCCGCCACGATCGCCTTGCGCGACGCCTCGCAGCGAGGGGGCCCATCGAGTTTCGGGGGACCTGCGCGGAGCAGGTCGGGCTTTTCCTCGTCAGGAAGAGCGGCAAGGCAAGGCCCACCGTGGACCGCAGGCTGTCGAACACACACCTCGGCGAGCCGGACGGCGCGCACTTGGCCAGCGGCGCTGCCGCGGGGCCCATCAACGCGGGCGCGGGCAAAGCGGTCTCTCCGGGGTAGATGGACATCACGGATGCCCCCCACGCCCTACGCACCGCCCCTGCCGCCGGAGCTCGCCAAGCACTTCGGGCCGCGGCGGCTGGCGGCCAGCGACGCTGAGGCGTCCGAGTGCGAGGGTTCCCCCGTGCGCCCCGACGAGATGGCGGCGCCTTGCATTGCGGCCGCCCCGACGACGGGGTGGCCCCCGGCGCCGGGCGCGCGCCAGGCTGCCCACGAAGAGGCGACGCGCCGGGCCCCCTCGTTGCCAGACGAACGGCGTCTCATCGACAGGCGCGCGGCGCCTCCGATGGACCCGCTGGCGCGCGCTCAGCACGCGGACAATTTCGCGGCCTTCTCGCAGGACTTCGGCGCCACCGAGAAGGCCGCAGAGGACGCGGGCGAGAAGATGCCGGAGCCGGGGCTGCCGACGAACGGCGCGGAGGCGGGCGTCGGCGGCAACTGCCCCGGCTGGAACTTCGACTCGGACGAGGCGGCGGCGGCGCTGAGCTCGGCGAGGCTGCGGCGGCTTCGCCTCGGCGCGCGGGGCTGCCGTCGAGGCCACGGCTGGCGGGTGGGGGACATCGTCGGGCACCTGACCTTTGCGGCTCTTCTGAGGCGGGAGGCCATGTCGCGCTTCGGGGCGGCGTGCGGCTTCATCCACGCGCACCGGGGCGAGCCGGTGGCGCGGTGGCCCGCCGCGCGGCGAAACGTGGGGCGGGCCGTGAGCCTGCTGCCCCTGGTCCGTCGCGACCTGTCTGCCGACTGGATCGCGACGGCGATGGCCCCCGATGCTTCGCCGCGTGGCCGCGGGGTCGTCGAGGGAGAGCGCGACCCAGACCTGGTTCGGCGAGCCAGTCGGGCGAACGCGAGGCGGCGCCACTGCACGGATGGAGAGCTGAGCGCGAAGGCCTGGCCGCGCGCACGCAGTCGGGGAGATGGCGATTATATGACGATGACGGCATTTGCCTGGACGTCGGCGGCGCGCCCCGCGGGTTCGACGCGGCGCTGCCGGCGATGATGTCTGGGCCCTGGCGGACGGCGAGCGCGGCCCGGCGGCGGCAGCGCGAATCCACGACCGCGCACGAAGCGCGCGCCGCCCTCCGGGCCCTGAAACACCAGCTCCGCCGCCTTCACGCCCTTGAACGCCGTCTCCTCTTCGTCGTCGATGCGACGGGGATGGCGCTGACATCGAGCAAGGGCCGATCCTCTGTCAAGGGGATGAACCGCATCTGCAGACGGCGGGGGGCCCTGCGTTTGGCCACAGGGGCAAGTTCTGCAGCCGGATCGGCGACGTCCGAAAATGACCTTGCCGACGAGCCCCCGCGTCTGCATCAGCCGCCCGGGCCCGAGCTCTACCGGGCCTTCCTCGGCCCGCGGGGCCCGAGCGCGGCGAGCCTCGGTTCGGCGCGAGCTGCGCCGCGGCGAACGTCGGCTCGCCAGGCGCCGCGGACGCTCCCAGGAGGCGAGGGCGCAGAGCCGACGGCGGGCCCGGCGCCACGGCGGCGGCCGGCTACGCGGGAGACGCGGAGCCAGATCGCCGCGGCGGTCGCGAGGCGCCGAGACGGAAAGACCGCCGGGCGAGTCGCACGCGCCGCCTGCCGGAGGCGGAGGCGAGCTGGCGGCAGGGTCGGACCTTCCTCGAGTCGCGCTCGGCGTCGACGGGCGCGGAGCAGCTGTGCGCGACGCCGACGAGGGACTTCCTGCAGTGGGCCGCGGAGAGGGGCCTGCCGCTGGACACGCTGGAGCAGCAGGACGAGGCCGCGGTGCTGCGCGGGGGCTCGATGCATTTCGAGGAGGCCGCCGCCGGCGACTTCAGCAAGCTGAGGGCCGCAGCGGCGTTCCATTGGGAGCTGGGCCGCTCGGGGTCGGGCCTGGAGCGAGCTCGCTGGGCCCAAGTGGGGTTCGCGAAGCTCGCGCCGCCTGCCACGCGGCCGCCCATGCCACAGGCGGCGACGGCGATGATCGAGAACTGCATGGCGTACCTAGGGAGCCCCTGGCAGGTGGGAGCTTGATGCATGCCCTGCGCCCTCGGCCGGTGGAGATCCCGCCGATAAAATCGGGCGAGCTCGCGGCGCCGACGGCGGCCCAGGCCACGAATGGCGGAGCGCGGTGCTGCGCCCCGCCGAAGGGCCCCAGGCATCGCAGGCCGGGCTGTTCGACGAGTCGCTGGTCATGGACAACGGCGACTACGACGGGCTGCTGCCGATGCTGGCGTGCCTCAAAAGGGGGTCGGTCGGCCGGCTGTTCCCGTTCGAGCATGCGGAGCTGTCAAACCGTTTCGGGAGGGCCGCGCGGGATATCAATTTGGAGGCGATCGGCATCAACCACCTGCATCAGCGCAGGCGCGGCGGCGCCCCCCGCGATATTACCGGCGAAAAGCGGGACGCCCAGGGCGCGCAGCGTCGCAGCCGCTGAGCGAACGCGAACCCAGAGGTCCGGCAATTGCTCGAGTTAGCCCACGAACGGGCGATCTGAACACGTAGTCCGGGAACCCGCTCACGCGTAACCGTTCGTCCGGAGACGCCAGCGAGCGAACGCCCTTACACTTGTATGGCTCCATGTTCCCATGTAAAAATGAAGTTATGCACATGCATATTATGAATATGATTAACATATATGAATTCGTGTATGTATACATGATTAATTGTATATATATGAATATATATATACACATATACATATACATATGTATATATATGTAGTACATATACATTCACATATATATATATATATATATATATATATCATATAACAAATTGTATATACATACATAAATAGGTCAACCTATACTAAAACTATGTGCGCACATATATATATATATAGTGGTATGCAACCATATCATGAACGTATACACACACTAGTTATGTGCATGTATGATCATAAATGTGTGTATACACAAATGTATAATACACATGTTTATATATCTGTGAATGTAATCAACTGGAAACAGGAGGGGAACACATGATGAGAAAGAGGAACGTGATGAGGAAGAGTTGGGGGGGGGAGGCCGCGCTGAGTTGTTGGGCGGGATAGTGTTTACGCGCGCTTGCCCAGCTCGGTGGGTCGGCGATCCTATAGCTGGAAAAAGGAGGAGGAACAATGAGGAGAAATAGGAAAAGGAGGAGGAGGTGGAGGAGGC